>CAUYSK010040312.1:0-28682 GCA_963575035.1 Avahi laniger | reverse complement strand
AGCAAGAGCGAGACCTCATCTCTACTAAAAATAGAAAGAAATTAATTGGACAGCTAAAAATATATAGAAAAAATTAGCCGGGCATGGTGGCGCATGCCTGTAGTCCCAGCTACTCGGGAGGCTGAGGCAGAAGGATCGCTTGAGCCCAGGAGTTTGAGATTGCTGTGAGCTAGGCTGACCCCATGGCACTCTAGCCTGGGCAACAGAATGAGACACTCTCTCAAAAAAAAAAAAAAAAAAAACAATTCTTTAAAGAGAATAGTTTTACACTGCAGTTGCTATATAAGCGTCACTAAAGAGGCTTGGAGAGAAGAAGGACTGTAGCTAACGGTGGAATGGGGTCAGAGAGTGTGTTTGGTTTGTATATCTTGATTTTTACATGAAGGAATTAATAACAGGTTTGTATGCTGATAGGATGATCCAGTGGAAAGTTTAATGATTAGTTCAATATCCAGCGTATCAACCACATATATCTGCCATTTTTCTACCAATTTGAATTCGCAAATGCAGGTTGTGTACTCTTGATTCTTCATGCTTTCAATTTCATCACTTCTACCAGGAACTAACCGTATTAGTAAACTGGTCTATGGCTAAACTATTTCCTGGTACAGATAAGAGAAAGAAATAATAAGTAATACCTTGCAACAGTCCATAATAATCATACATTTGGTAAAAATACGATTTCATCAAAAGAGTTTTATAAACAGACATTAAATATAAATTATATACCCTTATGAGTTGTTTTTTTTTTTTTTGGAAACAGAGTTTCACTGTATTGCTGGAGCTAGAGTGCAGTGGTATCATCATAGCTCACAGCAACCTCCTCAAACTCCTGGATGCAAACCATTCTCCTGCCTCAGCCTCCTGAGTAGCTGGGACTTCGGGAATGTGCCACCACACCCAGCTAATTTTTCTGGTTTCTTCTTTTCGTTTGGTTTTCTTTTCTTTTCTTTTTTTTTTTCTAGAGACAAGATCTTGCTATGCTGCTCACGCTGGTTTCAAACTCCTGGCCTCAAGCAATCCTCCCACCTCAGCCTCCCAAAGTTCTAGGATTATAAGCATGAGCCACGGTGCCCAGCCCCTTATGTTTAAACAATAAGAAAAATCACAATTGATTTTGAAATTAAAAGGAAATTCATCTCCAGGCATAGACTGGGTCTGCTCCCTCCTACTTTCACTGCTACTGATTAGTATTTGATTTAACCCTGGATGTTTATTCAAAGTCCCAGTGGGAACAGAATCAATTTCTCCTAAGAGTCAAGTATCTGCAGACCATGATCCCCCTAATGGGAACGGGGCGTCACTTTTGAGGTAACTCAGCAGGAATGAGCTCGCTGCCTCCGCAGTCACTTTCTCCGACTCCAGAATGCTTACCTGCTGATGGTGTTACCTTAAGCAGTTGCTTCAAGAGAATCTCGCCACCAAAGTTGTGGTTTCCTGCCCAAATGCAGCTTAGCTTTATAATAAAACACCCTTCAACCCTTCCTTCCTGTTGCTTCTTCCCTCGCTCCAAGCCAAGAGTAGTGAAAACTCTGCTAGGTAGTAACTGTGGGGTTTCGCTCTTGGCCTCTGGTCCCTACTTTCACTCTAGATATAATTACTTTGGTAACAAAATTATTTGTAATTCCTACTACGGAGCTCTTTATCTCCTTTCTATTAAACACTTAATATTGTAACAGCTTCCTGCTGCTACCGGATGCCTCAGTTTTATTCTTTGATAGCCTGTTTCAGTTCCTTATTTATTGAGACTATCTATCCTCCCACATTCGATTTTTTTAATAATCATGCATTTTGATGAGAACAAAAAATAGTTTTAAACTAGAATTGCCTCAGAAAGGTCATTTGATGTTTGACAGGGCAAATCTTTCTGCTTTTCATTTATAAGTACACACACACACACACACACACACACATTTTCATGTGTTTGAGCATAGCAACTATAGCTTAAAATTGCTTATAATAGTAGCTAATGTTTACTAAGCACTTACTCCATACCTAGCACTCTACGAAGCATTTGGCATGCATTATCTTATCTGATTCTCCGTTTTGCTACTGACGAAACTAAGAATTTGGAGAGGTTAAAGCACCTGCCCAAGGTTACACGGCTAAGAAATGATTGACTGGGGATTTGAACCCAACCGATCTGACTCCAGTGCCCACACACTTAACCACTCACGCAGGAAAGAGTTATCTTACAGGAAAAATACGAGGGCACTGCTCCTAAAACTTGTCCAGCCAAGTGTCAAGGGCAGAGGAAGGAGACCTCCCCAAAGGAGAGAAGGTCTTGGTGGGAAGGGAGTTGCCATACATGGTAAGTGCAACAGTTCCTTGAAGTCCCATGACTTACCTTAGAATGTGTGACAATTTTGCATTCTGCTTCACAATATATTCACATTGCTGTAATATAAAAGGAATATTTGACTCTACTAAAGGACACAAAAGATGTACAAATATTTATGAAGCAGATGACAAGCCTTGTAAGGATGTCAATTTTCCCCAAATTAATCTAGTGTTCAATGTAATTCCAATAAAAATCTCCATGGAGTTTTGAGAAGAACTTTTCTCATCTAATTTTTAAATTTATATGGCACAAAGATATTCACAAATAGTTGAAGCAAGTTGGAAAAAGAAAAACAGAGTGGAACACTTTGCCCTATCAAATGTTAAGACATAAAACAAAGTTTTGGTAATAAAAAACACAGTAAGGTACTAATAGGGAGGAACAATCACAACAACAGAAAGCTCAGAAGCATGGTTCTAAAATATATACACACACATATGTATGTATATACACATATATAAAATATATACACACACATACATAAACTCTGATCAGGTAAGAATAATGTTGTCATTCAGTATGCCTTGTTGGAAAATTTTGCTTATCTTATAAAGAAAAATAAAATAAGATTCCTACCTTACACCATGTATAAAAATCAACTTGTGATGAATTAAATGCCTAGATTTGAAAAACAAATATATAAAGCAGGAAAGAAAGAAAGAAAGAAAGGAAGAAAGAAAGAAGAAAGAAAGAAAGAAAGGAAGGAAGAAAGAAAGAAAGAAGAAAGAAGAAAGAAAGGAAGGAAGAAAGGAAGGAAGGAAGGAAGGAAGGAAGGAAGGAAGGAAGAAAGAAAGAAAGAAAGAAAGAAAGAAAGAAAGAAAGAAAGAAAGAAAGAAAGAAAGAAAGAAAGAAAAATATAGGAGAATGTCTTTATTACCACTGGATGAGGAAAAGATGTCATAACCATATCCCCAGAGAACAACTCATAAAAAAAATAATCTGATATATTTCACTATTTCAAAATTACAGATAAACACAGAATTGCTGTCTATGTCTCTGCCCTATTCATTTGCTTCGTAGTGCTTAGCACCTTCTGAAACTGACTTGCTTCCTTCTCTGAATTTTGGCCTTGCGATCGTTTGAAGGAGTGCTTCAGAAGGGCGGACACTTTCCCTATCGTGTCTACCACTGCAGACAGCACCGCAACTGTGTCTGGCATAATAGGTGTGCAATAAATGGGTCCTCCCACTGTACCGCAAAGCCAGGACTCAGGGTAGGCCATCAGAACCCTCATCTCATGCGGTCCCCAAACATATGTCTCATCAGGTTGCCAGACAGTGATGCCATTTATGCCAGACAGAGTAACTCGAAGAGGAATGCTTATCCATGCCCCAAGAGCTCTGGGAAGAGGGGCAGCACGCCAGAGTTCTCTGAAATTTGAAGAAGTGAAGGACACCAAGGCCCGATGCAATTCACACCAGGACAGCTCTCCCCTTGAGACATGTCTCCTTCACACATACACGCTGCCTAACACCAGCAGTTGGCCACCTGGGGAGATCACACATGACAAACACAGAGTAAGACTGAGGCGTTCAGCTCACACCCTCTCCTTCCCCTGGATCACGGGGTGAGGATTACATCAGAAGATATAATTAAATTAGGAAACTGCTTTGCAACCTCTTGACTTGTATCCACGGCCTGAAGTCTGCACTCACTCTGCCACTAGTTAGTTATGGGACGATGAATACGGTAAAACTGAAAGGATGCTGGATCGGGGGTTAGAAGACCTGCGTGACTGTGTCCTGGAAAAGTTTCTCCACATCTCTGGGCACTGATTGCTTTATCTAGGAAGTGAGGAAGTTAAAAATAACAATCTCCAACTTTCCATTAAGTTCCAAAATTCAAAGACATTTTCTACACATGGAAAATTAGTTGGTTAAGCATTGTGTTTTCTAAAACCCTTTCCGGTCCTGGCATTTTAAAGCGTCATAAATATATTAGCTGAATCATTTCTTTCTTAGAATAAACATATGGTCCCTAGTACTTCAAGTGGTATCTCTGCAGTAAACATAAGTTCTGTGGGTTGTACTGAATTAGGAAATCGCTGTGGTCAGCAGGGACACCTGCTAATCTATATGCCACCTTCGTGCAAATTACAAACAGCCATCTCCTCTGGCCAGACAACTTAAGAAAGCGTGCCCTTCTGCACAGAAGTAGTCACATCTGTAGAGGGCTAGAGAAGCAGGGTTTAGGCTGAATTTCGGCTTCTTCTTGCCTCCTGAGCTTGAAGCCCTTGTACAGTGCACAGACTGCTCAATTGAACACAGCAACCCTGGTGGAGTCCAAAAATCTGAAGGCATTTGTTTCAAGCCAAACTCAAACCTTTCTGAGGAAAATGCTGAAAAGTTATAGCTGGAAGCATACAATCTCTAGGCTCTCTGAGCTGGGCAAAGACTGTGCTAAAGTTCTGAAGGCTTTCGTGGTTGCAATGCTGATTTTACTGTTGACGCTCTGGAGGATGACTATAGCACCATAACCATCCCTCTACTGCAAAACATCAAAATGCAATCAGCGGTGGTCCTCCATTGAAACGTTCCTCTGATTAATTAACCTACAGAGGAAATAAGTTACTCTATACACTAAGCTTTCCTTTCAAATAGGCTATGCACGCCTCAGGACAGTAGGTTTCTTGTTCATTGTTATACCTCCAGAATTGACTGTGATACCTGGCACAAAATAGGTGTTCATTAAACAATTACTGACTAATCTCAGCATCTGAAGCTAATTTGATTCAAATACCCTAAGACTAGATATGATGGACATAAATGAAATCTGATGAAACTGAAGTAGAACTGGGAGAAGTCAGCCTAGAGCAGATTCTCAATCTGCACGTGCATTTTTTAAAATCACCAGGTGATTCTGACACGTCTCCCTACCCTGCACCCTCCCTGCCCACTTGAGAATGTTTAAAGGGTTGAGATTTTCTAGGCACCAATTCTGAAGGTCCTCCGTGCAGCTTACACAAACCTAAGCAGAGTACGGAGGCATGGTTCTCACCCTGAGAGGCAAGCGTGCTTGTTAGCATCACCCGCCACGGCTCCGATTGAGGATTTGGATGACAACTCGCGCAGGACCAAGGCTCTGGGGGATCTGTATTGTGGCTAATGGCTATTCGCTGGCTCATGCCTTCGGTTGAGGAAAAAGTAAATTTAATAAATGTGTCTCTCTTTACATCTTTTCTTTTTTAAAAAATCGAAAATATTCTCAATTTAAAGGAAAACACAGAGGATAAAATAACAAATATCAATGTACTTCCTACTCAGAATTAACAGAGGACATGGTGCCTTATTTGCTTCAGATATTTTGTAAAATAATACAGCATAGTCTCTTTAGTACCCACACCCCCCTCTTACTTCCCACCGTCCCTGAGCTGGGGCAAGCAGTATCCTGCAGTTGACGTACACGTGTATCCATCGTGTTTTATGTGTTACTCCCAATAGCGTAGTAGGAGAACTCCTATTTCCCCCATCCTCCCAAACCTTGGTATTGTCAGTCTTACATTTTTGCGAGTCTGATTGTTGTGCAATCATATTTCACTGTTTTAACTCGCATTTCTCTGACTACTAGGACTCTTGAGAGCTTTTCATATATTTATTGGAGTTCCAAACTTCCTTTTCTGTGAATGGTCTATTAACATGTTTTGCCCACCTTCCTATTAGGTTGTTAGATTTTTCTTATTGATTCTTAAGAATTTTTTAATATTCTGAATAATACTATAATTGTATTTTCTTAATCATATAGAAGTAATAAAGAAATTTTAAACCAAAGTTGTTAAAAACATTTGATGTTTTCCTTTGTCATTTTATAACATAAAAACATTTCCGTCATACCATCAGAATGTTATCTTATATTTTGATCTAAAAGGTTTCCCACATTTAGTCATTTAATCTGTCTGGAATTTTGTTTGAAATACGGTGTGAGGTAAAGATCTAGTTGTATATTTTTCAATACAGAAAGCTAGTTTTCTCTATACATTTATAGCTAAGCCATTTATAGATTTGCAATATATTCATGAGATATAAGACAATTTAGTGGGTTCTAGCTACCAGTTTTCAGAAAATGAAATGATATGGAAAATATCAGCCTACATTGCATATAGTAATGGTAAATGGTGTTTACAGAAGACATACACATACACATACTTTGAGCAGATACTGGGATATGGAATAAAATATATTTCTTTCTGCATGTTTTTTCTTTTTCTTTTTCTTTTTTTTTCTCTTTTAATATTTTAACCGTTGTTGTTTTTAAAATAACTCCCATGGAGAGTGCTCTATTTCCTTGGGTTGTGGTTTTTCATTTGCTTTGTTTATCTGTCTCTATCTCTCCTCCCTCCCTTGGCTGTAGAACCTCCTTCTATAGACCGTAATTTATGTATGTCAGCGAACCTTCTGGCAGAAATTTTCTTCTGAAGGGGGACCCTCTCTTGCTCTCTATGATGGAGAGGTCCTCATAGAACAGTGTCTCATTGGCGTTTGCTGGTATCCCACTGGTTACGTTATTTTTGGATTTGTTGAGGGGATGGGGATTATTGTTGTTAGATTTCTTGCTTAGAGTTTGAACACTGTACAGGTAGTATAAATTAGAGTTGTGCACCTTCTCCCAACAGAAATTTCTCTTAGGTGATCCTCTTTCAATCCGCAGCCCAGAATATGTGACTTACTCACTTGCTTGTTCCAGCATTAAATTCAAATGCATTTATAACATGAATAAAATTAATAACGTTGGTTCATGTTTACAAAATAACTGTGTGAATATTTCTCAGAAATATTTTCCAGTCAACCTCTGCCCTGGATGGGGCATCTGCAATACCTGGCTTTGGCCAGGGAGGCCAGTTTCAACTTTCCACCTCATAGGAACCTGGGACTGCCTCTTTTCTCTCTTTACCCGTGAATAATCCAGCCCCCACCCCACTCCTAAAGTCTGTATTTTGTTTGCTTCTGTAGTCAGTCTTTAGCTGCAGCTTCTGCTCACTGCTCAGCCTTTGAGTTCAGTCTCAGTTCTAACATCCCCAGATTTCCCTTCCATGCTTTTGAATTCAAAAATTAATTATCTCATATTATATCATTATCACATATTTTACTCAGCACTTCCATGCATTTGAAGTGGAGGGGATCTGTATATATCAGCTCCCTCTGCCATATTGACTGGACATTATCTACACATTGGTTCTTAAATTTAATGTATACATAAATACATAGCTTTATTATTAATTTTTATTTAAAAGTGACTTTATAAAATGGATAAAATTCATAATGTTGGCTCACATTCATGAAATAACCATGTGAATATTGTTTATGATGTGGATCCTCTCTCTGATCACCAGCTTAGAGTCATCTGATCTTTATAGTGTGATGAGTTTCATTTATTTCACACTTTGTATCTTGTGATACTTCTTCAGAATTTAAGAATTTAAAGATCCAGATTCGAAGTGTTAGTTATGTCTTAATTTCAAACTTGTTCTCAAGGTTAGTTAGTTTATGGCACATATAAAATGTGATTCAATTTGTACAGTATTCAAAATTAAATTTGCACATAGGCTTCTCTCACTAATAGAGTATATCCTGATGTGCTGGAGGGCCACTGGGTCTGGCTTTAAGAGATTGAACTGTGCCTTGTGTACAGATTGACCACTGTAAAAATGCGTATTAGGTTTTCTGAGATCAAGAGGCTCCTTGAGTCCTGGAGTCTGAAGGGAATGAAACACCCAATGTTTGCGTGGCACATAAGCACTGATAGTGCCAAATGTCCAAAGTTCTAGTGCAACTGTTGGCAAGCAAAAGAAGTAGCGTAGAAGGGAAACAGGTCTCATCCAGCTGCTGTGAAGCAACTAAGTTGCATCCTACCAGAGGAGAGGCTTTGTGGTTCTCCCTGATGACCAAATCACTTCCCTCCTACAACCATGAGGTCATAGGGGCCCCTCTGCCCCTCTGTCCCTCTGACCTCCAGGTCCAGGTAACAGCCTCAAACTCCACAGCCTTTGTAATTTCAAAACTCTCCCCACAGTTTCTGCAGATTCTTAGAGACTTTTCCTTTCTTATTGTAGTTTCTGCCTCCAGCTCCTGCCTCTACATACCCCGTTTCTGTTTCAACCCCACATCAGAGCTGACCAGACGCTCAGCACCTCAGATTTCAGCAAAAACGCCATTTCCATCAAGAACTAGGGAGATCGGTAACTTTACTGATTTATAGGGGACTGGAGGATGAAGGGTCAGGGTCACATCACAAAGCCCACAGTGCCCCATCCAGTCACTGTGGCTCCCCTTCCTCTCTCTTGGTACCCCTCTCTTGAAGCAAATATGTTATACTCTTTCTCACACCTAGAAGTTAGAGAGCAGGGCTTATTGCTTGAGCTTGCCCCCAAGTCTCACCCTTCAATCCAAGCAATTTGTCAATGTATTTCTTCCCGAAAAATGTGGCCCTTTCTCTAAAAGTAATCTTGGTGAATATTTTCTTCACCTCATTGCAACCATACCTGGGATTCATACAGAGACAGGGTCTAAATCACACTGGAAGAGTTCTCAATAGAAAGTGATGAGCTCAACCACTTACGCTTAGCTCCATGCAAATTTGCTTGTAATTCATCCACTTCCCCTTTTCAGGTATTAACATGAAAGAGAGGACAAAGAAAGAGGAGATTTTCCATATCATTGGTATGGCAAATTAGGAAGTGGACTACTTTACAAATAAACATGTCTCTTTTAGGCAAATATGCTGGACATTAGCAACATGGCTTTCGACCCTCCTAAATATGGAGGGAGAACTCCTGCATCATTCATCCAACGCCCTTGAATGAAAGCCCTGCCCATAGGATGCTCTGAAATGTCACAGAAGAGAATGAGGGGGAGGTAGGGGAGAACATGGTGACATTTGTAAGGGGCCCAAGGGCTGGGACAGTACTGATTAAAATAGAAGAGGTTGGGTGGGGTGAGAGGGAAACCCAGCACGGTGATGGCAGAGCATTAGTGTACTTTCCCCCTCAAAGATGACATATATTAACACATGCAAGTACCCATTCACTTGGTCGCGCCCACACCTGCCTGCAGGCAAAGCCACAGTCTTTCACTGCAGCCCCCCTACCTACTGCAGGACAGGTCCCAGCTGTGAGGAAAGAGTAGGAGGAGCTGTGAGCGGGGCCCTCTGTCCCAGCTAGCATGTGAAATGTGTGACCTGTGACCGGAGGGGCTGCACAGGAGGAAGGGTGGAGGAGGGCGGGGGCACCGGCAAGCTCTCCCAGAAATAAGGTTTTACTTCTGTCTCCAATGGCTCCCCCTGTACCCTTCCCATGGGGTGTCGATTTCTCCCATTCCTCAGGGCCTCATGTGTAATCACCAAACCTGCTTTGTCTAAGGACCGGAAAATAAAACTGAGCAGCCACAGGAAGTTGCACCTTTAAGGTGAATTTCTGCATCTATGCTTTCAGCCTGAAGGTTTTGAATTCAATTTACAGATCATCTCAGATACCATATGCATTGAGAAAAATAAAGCCTAAAGAGTAAGAAGAATGATTAAAAAGTTCCTAACCCTAGAAATTACTGAAGATCATTTTCTTTTCTCTGGTACCTTTTTTTATTCATTATGTCTTTTGTGATTTTCAAAACAACTCTATAAAACAGAGTAATTGAAAAAAAGGGGGAGGTGACACATTTATTTTTGGCTATGTGGAAAACAATAGACTAGAACACCTTTCTAATTAGTAACAAAGTATCAAGAGTAGGTAGGACCACTGAGTTAGATGGAAAAACATGTTTTCTTAGGCCATGAATTACCAGCCTCAGCCAGCTGACTTCAAATTGCACAGTGTTGGCCTTGATACATTCTGGAAAGAATGTGTGTACTTATCAAAACTTTACCATGCTTGCAAAAACTCAAAGAAAATGTCTGACTTCATTCAGCAAGTTTGGACTGCTATGATTTTAGAGGTATATAAGAAATTATTTTTTCCAATGGTAAAATAAAAAATGTGCATGATGAAAATTTTGGAAAAGATAGAAAAAAAATAAAGATAATTTAAATTTCCCATAGTTCCATCACCTAGAAATTACCACTATTCATGTTTTGAAGCATTTCCTTTCATTTATTTTTCTTCCCAAGAACATACACATATGTTTACATATTCGAGACCCTATAGTTGGTTATCTCTTTTCATTTGCTTTCTTTTAGCATTATGTTGTAAGCATTTTCCCATGCCATTAAATATTCTTTGATAATCATTTCTATAGTCACATAATATTCTCCATATGGGTATGATATAATTTAAAGAAAATTTTCTCTATTTTTGGACATCTGGGTGGTATTGCCATCTTTTTATATCAAGAACAGCCTTTATAGGTTTTTTTCTTTTCTAATATTTTATATTTATCTCTTGTGGTTGATAATGAATATCAACTATTAGACATCATTAAATTTTTAAAAAATGTGTCATTGATCTCATTTTGTAATGCTAGAAATCAATTTGTGCATTCTTTCATTCATCGAATATCTATCATGTGCCTATTACCTGCCATGAACTGTTTTAGGTGCTGGGGGTAAAGCCTAGCACAAAATAGATAGTCCTTGTCTTCATGAGCTTGTTTTATAGTAGAAGAGATGGGAAATAGATGGATAATGTCATGTAAAAGATAACAGAAAAATAAAGCAGGACAAGGGGAACGGAGAGTGCTTATGAGGAGGAGACGGCAGTAGTTTTATTGTATAAAGGGAGGGCTGTCAGGAAAAGCAATAAGTTGAAACATGAATAGAGACATGACAAAGTGAGACCATAGGGAAACCCAGGAGAAAAGAATTCCAGGAAGAGGAAACAGCAAATGCAAAGACACAGAGGTAGAACAGGAACATGCTCTGCATGCTTGAGAGCAACAAGGAGGCCAATATGGCTGTGGTCGGTGACAAGGAGTAGAGTGGTAGATATGAGGGCAGAGAGGTGACGAGGCCAGATCAGGGAGGGCCTCAGAGACCATTGCAAGAATTACTCTGGCTATTGTGTAGCCAGATTCTGGGTGTGGTAGATTCTGGGTGGGGTGAGAGGCAATAGAGACAGGAAGACCCATTGGCAGGTGACCAAAATAAAGTAGGTAAAATATGGTGGTAGCATGGACTATAGAAATATTGGAGAAGATGGATAAAATGGGTCCAATTTTGGATATATTTTGAATTTAAAGCTGTTATATTTGTTGATAGATTAGATGAGGGTGTGACAGACAGAGAGAAGACAAGGACAGTTTCAGGATTTGGTCCGACGACATGAAAGAAAGGAGTTGTTATTTACTGGGAGGAGGAAACCTAAAGCAGAGTTAAGTTTCATGGGGGTTTAGGGGAGCAGAAGTTGGTGTTTTATTTGCTAAGCTCAATTTGCCCTTAAGAAACCAAAAGGAAGATGTTGAATTATAGATTGAATCATAGTTCAGAGGAAAGGTCCAGGCACAAAATATAATTGGGGACGTCATCAGCACTTAGATTATATTTAAAGCTGTGAAATCGGATGAGGTCATCAAAAGACTGAAAATGAACACCACCAAAGGAGACCGAATAACAGCCTCTGGAGAAGTGAGAAGAAAGGAAAAGGAAGAGACGAGAAAGAGAAAAGAAAGAAGAGAGACCAGTGCCCCACAGGCCAGAAAGGCAGCATTTCTAGAACAAGGGTGAGATGAACTATGTCCAATCTCCCTGATTAAGGGGAGTGGAAATGACAATTGCCCATTGGATTTGTGACATAGAGGTTAGTGGTAGGCAAAGTGACCATACAATCTCTTGCCCAGATCAGAACATTTGAGAGTGAAGACGTGAGCTGCGGATAATTAAAATATAATAGGACAACATGCATAAGCCAGGATTGATCTGAAAAAAATAAGACAAATCATCACCCTAGTAACTGGTGACCTTGACAACAGCAGGCTGGCTTTTTGTTTTGGTTTGGTTTTTGAGTGATGAAAAAGAGAAACTTGATTGTAATGTGTTCAAGAGAAAAAGTGAGAAAAGGAAGTGGAGACAGCTAGTAGAGGTAACCCTTTTGAGGAGTTTAGCCACAAAGGGGAGCACAGAAATGGGCCAATGAATAGTTCAAGGGACATGTATGTTCAAGAGCGATTTCTGTTTGGATGGGGTACGGTACCGCATATTTATATGCTGATTGGAAAATCCAGATGAGGGAAAGATGCAAAAGAAGCAGCAGAGCTGGAGTGGTGCCCTTGTCTGGGGAGCAGGGGCTGGGCCAGCGCCCTGGAGGAAGGCTTGGCCTGGGCAGGAGCAGAGATATTTCATTCATAGGAGGAAAGGTAGATTGAGAGACATGGGGTGGAAGCAGGCGGAAGTTCTCTTTTGATTGTTTGTATTTTCTTGGTTACTCTAGGAAGCCAAGTAGCAGATCCCGCCAAATAGAAAGCAGACTTCTTTATCACAGACTCAGAACAAGACAAGGTAAGTCATTGCTTCCACTCTGGGTTTTTTTTACTCCTTTGGGCCAAGTGCTCACATCACCCCATAACGCCCACAGATGAGGTCCCCTACCCCTCATGCCAGGGGGTCGGGAGAGAAACCCCCACCAGTCAGGGCACTGTGGGGACAGTGGGAGGCGTTGGGGTAGAATGTGCAGAGGCCACTGACAAAGACAAACATGGTGAAAATAGGATCATTTATTTGTTTCAAAAAGAAAGCAACAGGGAGTGATATCCTTGATTGGACCAAAGGGGGTACATGCAGTGCTCTGAAGCTCTAAAGGAAGGCTTCCTGTGCAAAAGACAATCTCCAATGCCCTATGCTGTGCCCTGGAAAGTGTGAGTGTGAGACACAGCCCCAGGCCTCCAAGAGGCCACTGGCAATGAAGGAAATAGAAAGAAAGCAGTAAATTGTTTGACTTTTTTTGCAAATGGACAGGATTTATTTCATAAGCAAAGGGGTGCCCTGGGCAGAGGTCATGTTTCTGAGATGGCCAAGTCTACACACAGCTCTTCCTCACATCAGGGAGTGAACTCCACGAAGCCCTTTCCTCTTTCTGTACATAACCGACCTCAAACTGGCCTCCGTGCTGCACACGCTGCAGCCAGCCCCTCCCACAACTCTCTAATGCACGACAGGAAATGGCAATTTCCCCCAAGTACCCTCTATTTTTGTGTGACTTTGAAGTCCCTTAGCATTTGACAGTACTTCTATTTTTAACATAAGTACAGAGCCATTTGCTTCCTACCGCTATCACAAAATCCATTTATTCTTGACTGAGGCCAGACCCACCTCAGCAGTCCACCCTACTGAAGCCAGAACCCCACCTCAGATTAACTGGCCACTGCTGACATCCAAACAGTACGGGCTTTCATGATGCCACAAATCCCTGAGCAGCGGCTGAACTCTCCAGGGTGCTGGGGGCCCTTGTCCTGCACTTTAACTCCAGTGTCGGCGATCTCCTTTAGTTTCTTGACAGTTAACCTCCATGGCAATTCCCCTTCCTTCCTTTCTTTCTTTCAGGCAATTCAACCCGCAGAAACCTTCTGGACACAGGAGATGACTGCTTAATGATGAAGAAATACTGAGGGCCACGTGTACTCTTCAGTAAAACGCCAATCCATCAGTAAACTGCAAACAAGCACTGGAAATTGAATCCCAGAAATCCATGACTCTGCCAACGGAGAATCCGACAGAAGACAATGTTTAACAGAAGTGACAACTACAGGACAGGTGGCATCTGAGGATAAGTGGTGTGAGGTTTTACAGGTGTCTGAAATAAAGTGGCAGGATTTCTCACACTTTCTCAACTTCTTAAACTAGACCTGAGAAGTTCCCTGAAAACAAACAGTGCCATGGTTTCCCACAACAGGGCGAAAAGGAGTATAATAACAAAAACTTGCTGACCAGATAGTCTATTTTCATTTCTTAGTAATATCTCTGATGATCAACCATATTAAAACTTTCTGTGGCCCATCCTGAGTCCTGGACCACCTGGTGGTAGAGAGGGGACAGCCTTCCCAGGTCCACATCTGGGATCCACCATTTATGGATCTTGTAATGCTCAACAGACATCCTCAGTTCTCTATGCCTCCCATTCCCCATCTTTAAAACAAAGTAAAAGCAGAATATTCTCCATCCAGGGGCTAAAAGATCACACAAGGTAACATATGTGTGAACTCTGGGCCTAGCACTGAGGCAGCACACAATACAGGTAGCTAATATCATTATTGCTCGTGTGTCCTAAAGTTTATTCCACATAGCTACCTCAAACTCCGTACACTCAAAATTCAATTTGAGTTTGCCATTAGACTTGATAAATTCACAACTGACTGAGTTGGCTTTACTCATAATTATGTTCAAACATTTTCTTGTGCAATAAAAAAGCTTTGTTCAAGTTAATAGAGTTCCTGATATCAGCTGAAGGATGCGACAGAGCCCTTATTAGGAAGGAGACCCTTCTTAAAGTCCTTCAGATTGTCCCAGCTCTTGAATGCAGTGGAAGAGAACTGTCCTGCCCTTCTTCTCTAGGTCATAGAATGTAGATGCCAGCTCCAACTCTGCCATTGGCTTCTGTACCATGTTGCTTTCCTTGTTTCCCAGCTATAGCTTCCAGAACCAAGTTTAGAGACTCGGGAAGACCGTAATTAAGAGTTCAGCCTTTGGATCATCTAAGACACAGGATTGAATCCCAACTCTCCCAGTAGCACAGCAAATTTAGATAAATTTCTTAATCTCATAACACTCAATTTCCCCTATTAAAGGTGATACTAGAACCCACTCAATAGGATGTTATAGGAATGTTGTGGGGTAGCTATGATGGTCTAAAAGACCAAAGGCCTGGTTCCAGATAATCCCTCTAACACTAACCAGCTCTGTGCCTATGGACAGTGTGACTTCATCTCTCTGGGTCTCAGTTTCTGCATCTAGAGAATAAAGGACTTAGATTAGATGGTCTAAATTCCCTCTAGCCCTGATGTACTTGATGCTGGGCTCTAAGATTCTAGAATGTTCAATATCTATTATTTTACTGATGTTGTTTCCTCTTCCCTGAATGCCCTCTTTCTATTTCTTCCATCAATTTCTAGCTGTCAATATTCTCTCACATTATAAAACAAAGAAAGAATTTTCATTCTTCAGTATCTGTCTCAAAGGGATGAGAAAGCAGTGTACTGGTTTGACACCACCATTTTGGGCAAATCTCAAACCACTTCTGACTCTTGGCTCTGTCTCCGTAAAATAGAAATAATGCCATCCATCTTGAATTCCTCACTGTCTCACTGTAAGGACTGGCATATTCTATTCATAATCTTTGTAGTTGATAGTTATAGACAAGGTAGCACTAATTGCTGTCCTCTCCGTGAGCTCTCTCTCCTCCTCCCCTATGACTCACTCGTGCTACTTCATGCGTGACTCTAATCCCAGCCCACAAGCCGCCTGGAGAGTAGAGTCTGTGGTTGGCTCATCATGCCAGCTCCTCAAAGCCGTTACCTCAGATCCGGCACACAGTTGGTGCTCAGGGAACATTTATTTAATGTATCCATCCATTCAACAGATAATTATTAAAACATGCTGGGTTTTGAGATACAATGGTGAGAAGGACAAACAGATGAGTGACAGACATTATAAACAGATTAATGTTTGATAAATTAGCAGGTTAATTATAGCAATAAGTGCTAAGAAAGAAAATTATAGCTGTTAATAGTGTGGATATGTCTGAGATATTCAATGTAATTGGAGGGGTCAGCGAAGGCTCCTTGAAGAAGAAACAGTGAAGCTGTGATCGAAAGAACCATATCTGAGTTAATGTTCAACAAAATTAAAGTCTAGAAGAAAATCTGATTAAAGACATTTAACTCCCCCTGTAGGGTCCTCAGGTCAGCTGAGTGTATTCAGTTTGTTCCTCCAGTCTATGGCCTGAGTCACCTCCCACACCTGCAGTTCCCCTGTGACCTTCCCATTCCTCAGCCTCTTCGACAAATAACGACAGGCTGCGATGTGCTCCTCACCCAGCCTCACTCTAACTCACGCAACCCGGCTTTCTCCCCGCCCCGCCTTCCTCCCAGCGAAACATCTCATACCCCTAGATGACACTCCTCCTGTTCCTCCAGCCCACACTTCCGTCTTCTCATTTCCTCAGCCACCAGCTCAACACTTCACACATCACCCTCCTCCATGGCAAATTTGGACCTTTACCCCAACCCCTTCTTAGCACCCCCACCACGTGTCCTAGGCCTACTCTCAGCCCCGTGCGGACGCCTGATGAGAGAAGTAAGTGACCTTTCATTCCACTGCAGTGGTTTCTCCATCTGGGCTGTTTGAGACGATGGTATTTCCTGAGCGCTCCCATCCCAGCCCCACCTCATCACAGATTTGGGAAATCCGTCTCTTTCTTCCTCAGCAGGATTGGGAGGCAGGTCAGGGAACCGGGACTCAGCAGACCACATGAGGTCATACAGCCCTCTGATGTTCAGGAACTGCTCTGAAAAAAGTTGTGGTTTTGCCCTTCTTCTGACCATAATAACGCTCGAGATGTGGACTTTCCCTTACAGTGACTCAACTCCACTATACACTGCTTCCAGGAGGACATTGAGCTATTGTAAATATTCAGATCACCTTATTCACTGTGTTTTAAGCAATGTAAAATTAATGAGATTGTCCTCCGGACACAAAATAAAAATCTTGGGGCTGTGTTCTAGAAAATCTATATAAGCGTCATGTAGCAGAAATAAAAATTTAAATTATACTCACCCAAAACAATATGTACCTGACTGGATCAGAGGAATAAAAATATCGTGGAAACTTCAATATTAAATGGAATTTATAGCAGCTAATACATGGTTACAAAAATGTAGTGAATTCTCAACAAGTGCCTACTGTTTAGTGAATTAACAATAAAAGGAAATTTTATGAAAAAACTACCCATGTAGGAGCACTTCTCTGAGGAAGAGAAACCCAAGAAAATGGCAACTGGCTGCTCTGAGAGTCCAACATACATCTATCCACCTGAGAGCCTGGGGACACACACATTCTTTCAAATGGCTTTGCTGGCATAGAACCCAAAGAAGGGAAGATCATAGAGTAAGGGGCCTGTGTGGGCCTCCCCTAAGTGGGGGCAAGGAAGAAAATAAAGGGGAGATGACTGGTGAGCCCCACCCTTGGAATAAAGGCAGATAGTAGAATTCCAGAAAAGCCACTAGTTAGCATATCAGAGAAGAATAAGCAGATATTGAATAAGAATTTAGTGAGATTCCAAGGTCACCCACTCCAGTCATGAAGGTCCATGGGCTGTACAAGGTAATCAGCTTCTTGAAAGGGTAAAACAAAATGGCCTAGAGATGAAACAGACTGAAGCATGTGTGACTTTACTGGCCACTATTTTACTTCCCAGACATAAACATAGATCAGGAAGCAGCTCTGTGCTAAGACTCCTTCAATGTTATATATGTGGTGAGTGCTAGAAGGTGTAGGTATTATCTGAACATCTGGCATGAGAATCTCCTTAGAGATAGAACCATCTTTGGGGAATCATTGGAGAGGAAGGTGAAATCCCAAGTATATGAGTAGATAAACAAGCCAAAAATATAAGCGGGAAACAGAAGGAAAGAGAGGATGGCCAAATAACAGGGAAGACTGTCCAAAGGACCTTTAATAACAAGGCATTTCATAATAAATTTAAAATCTTTTGTGTTGCCTGAACTGAATGTTACACTTCTTTTCCTTTTCTGCAAGTCTTTAGTCTTTCAGTAAAATCTGCCAGATCTACAAATACTCCGTGTATGTGTGTGTGTGTGTGTGTGTGTGTGTGTGCGTGCTTGTGTGTAAAGAACAGAGCTGACCAGTGTGGAACAGCAACTGTATACAAAGAATGGTCTAGAAACTAAACTATCAATGGCAGCAGAAGCTCAGAACTAGAGATAATTATGAAATATAAGCCCCTTTGTGAAACTGCAGAAATCTTAGGAAAGGCATTGGACTGCCACATAAAATGGTGCTCAGGTGAAGGAGATCTGAACCTTAACAGGTAAGCAATCATAGCAAACATCTGGGTTACATACATGTTATGAGCACACTCAGAAGCCATGTATTCACATGTTCTGGAAGCAACCACTGCCACTCCATTTTTTTATTCTTTAGGGCAGTCACCTAAAAATCCTTTGTATTGCTCGAGATTTAAGAAGCAAATGAGAACTATAATATCACCTTGGGAAGTGTTTTCTCAGCCAGATTGACAAGAAAACTGCATCTGCTCAGACTCTTTGATCCCATGATCCGCAAAGCCAATGTACATAGTGCTATCTGGCCCTGCTAGGGGGGCCTATTAGAGCCCATTAAAGTCTCCAGTGCTATGTAACCTCTTATAAATGATCACTAATATCCCTGGCAATCCACTGTATCCTTTCTGGGGCTTCCCCTCTGTGGCAGCACCCAGGAAACCTGCTTGTCACAATTCCTTCGGAGGAAACTTAGATGGAACCTCTTGGAGTTGCCTGGGGAGGGAGTTCAGGGTGGCGCAAATCAGTGTCACATGCATAGCCTTCTTCCCCAGTAACCTTCTCTGTGTCCTAAAACAAAGCCAACAACTACATATCAAAAAGTGTGGCCATAACTTCTATTGAGGCCATTTGACCCCACAGTAAAGGAATGTTTAACCACAAATAGGTCTAAGCCCTCATGGGCTATACGACTGTTTCACCCTATTCACTTATAGGCTGTCTTACTTCTGTTTTTTAGGAAGTTATTGCACATAGACTAATGTTCACATAGAGTATTGCCCATAGACTAATTTATCACCACAGACTAATTGCCAGAATCGTTAGAACAGAGATTCGGTATTACTAATGCAGGAGAGCAGATTGCTCAAGAGCACGGCTTTGGAGTCAGACTAGATGTCTGGACTTCACTTTCTAACGCTCTGGACTCCCCAAGAGCTGGGAAACAAGAGGACTAGGCAGCAGGAAAAAGAACCTCCCAGGCCTCTGGCTTCTCTGTCTGGCATAAGTTGCCAATGTTGCACCATCTACCTGGGAAGCCCGTTGTTGTAAAGCCACCTGCCCGGGCAAGGATGCGGAAGTCCAAGCTGACAGAAGCCTCACCTCACTGGCTCAATTTGCTGAAACAAACGTGAGTGATCACAGGCGAGAAGAGCGACAACCCAGGCCTTCCAGCTACAGACCAATGTGCCAAGCTTTCATCTGGATCTGAGTCCAAACACAGCCTCCTCCCTCAGCCAGAGAGGCTCAGTGGAAGTAAAGAATCACAGGACTTTGCAGCTGGAAAAGATCACAGAGTTAATCTCATCTAATCCTTTTGTTGCGCAGATTAGAGAATTTAGGAGAAGCCTCTCAGGTGAAGTGCCCAAGACTAGATTCTAAGAAAGACAGAATCAGAACTAATACCCACGTATTTGGATTCAAGTCTAATGATCACCATTCCATAACATTGTACGGCCTCAAAGCAGCAAAGCAGGGAAGCCTCTCCAGAATGCCAAATAACGCAGCTGACAAGAAATTGTGTTTCAAATGAACTTTCCTCAGACTAAAAGGGAATCTTTCTGGTTGCCACTGTTATCTCTGATACTAATTGCCAGCGACCAGTTGGGAGCATTTTTCCAACACGCCAGGTGCTGTGCGGGCACTTTATCTGCACTATTTCACTTAACCCTCATAATAATCTGATTAGGTAAGTGCCATTACCACCCGCATGTTGCTGAAAAGAAACCTGAGACATCAAAATGTAATTTGTCCACAACTACACTGCTACGCAGTTGGAGGAGACAAGACTCAAATCCAGATCATCCGTCTTCACGACCGAGTACTTAGTCACTCTGTTACACTGACAATCGGCTAGCAAAAAATGTAGCACAAATTTAACCAAGATGCGTAAAAATAGCTAGCTACAGGATAGTGAACCTTTCATTTCTTTATGTATGATTTGTTTTGTCCCCTGGGACACTCAACGTCTAAAATTCCAGGCCTCTATACTGTGTCACAGTCACTGTGGGAGAAAGTTCAGCTGTCTGTGACACCGTTGCAATCCTTTCAAGCCTCCAGCCCGATTTCGGTGGAGTTCGGGAGATTCTAGTGCCTTGAAACCTCTGTCCCAATGTGCTTCCATATAGCTCCTATTGGGGATTCAGGGTACACCACGGAGCCAGGATGAAATTAGCATCTGCTCCCCTCCCACTCTCTCTCCTATACTCTGCAAATGAGAACTTTAAGGACAAAGATGTGAGCAATCCTAACTGCTCTCTTAGGGTAAGCAGGCGGGATCAGAAAAAAGGAGAGAGAAACACAGACCAGGCCTGTTTAAGACTTAGTGATGGGATGGGGTGAGGGATACAGAGGGAATGTTGGTGTGTAAGCTGCTTGGTTTAAATCTTATTGGTTTATTTAAGGGTGTGAGAAAGATACGACTATAAACATGTCATGTATCTTTAGGGAGATCTGGGGGATCTGTTTCAGATACTAGCCTTTCTAGGAGTCCATCTTCAGATCCGCCCTGTGTCTCAGAAGAAGTAACTACTTTGTGACCCAAGAATGGGTCCACATTTCCCAAACAACTCCCACATTTATTTAGTAATGCCAGAGCTATCTCTAATACTAATAGTAGAGAAAGTCTGTTAGTCCACAATTAGAAAGAAAAAAAGACTCAACCTACTAAGATCAGCTTCTTTCCGAAAACAAAATTTATTTGGTGGGGAGAGAAGAGAAGTGGAGGTAGGGGTGGGGACACAATACCCTTGAAGAAGACATGGGACTCCAGTGACAAACCTGATGATTCAGAGTTGTCCAGGATTTTCTCATGGTGTGGGGCAGATAGAGGACTCGGGGTTGGCAGGGGTGGGAGTTGGTGGGAGGGAAAATGGATGCACAGTGTAAGTAACATGGCATTATTTTCATTTCAGGCACCAAAAAGTAAAATAAAACTCTTTCATTCCCAGCTTTCTGCCAGGCTTTTCATATACACAATCTCATTTAGCCCTCGTGGCAGTCCTGAGAGTAGGGTCCTTTAAGAGCTTCCTTGAGTGGTTCACAGGATGTACCAGCAGGCAGAGCAAGTGAAGGCTAAAATCCATCCCAGACTCACCTCGCCAACCCAACAGCCCACAGGCCACTGGGATTCCCTTTTCTATTTCACACCAAGGTGCTACGTGGGCTAGCAGCAGCGGTTCTGGATGTTACTGCCCCATTTTGCAACACTCACAGTTGGTGAACCACTTGCGCAGGGTCACAGCATTAAGTAAATGGCAGAATCAGGATTCCAAACCAGGGTGTCTGCTCCCAGCCTGACTTTTGTTCCACTCTGCTAGAATCCCTTGGTACTTAGGTGCAAAATAAAAAGGTCAAGGAAACCCCTTAGGACTAATAGAGTGGACAACTCAATGTAAGTGCCTAATAAGGACTCTCTGAGCTAGGCAGTAGAAAGTTCTGGAACAGTACTAGTATATGAAAAGGCACAAAGGCAGGCAGGCATGCACAGTAGCCTAGAAAGTACCAAGTATGGATCTAAGCACTCAACAAAGAAAGAAGACAACAACCCTCCTAGAGTTTACTGTTAATACTTAGAGGCAGTCAAGTAAAAAACTGAAAATCAAGCAGAATAAAGGGACATTAATCAAAGAGACTGGCAATTGTTTGTGTTAGGAAGGACAAAGAAACTCCACTGAGCCAGGGTAGAACTTGAACTTGACCTTGAATGTTAAGAAAAGTCTCCATTGGCGGTAATTCTCTAAGAAGTTGTAAAACCCATGGGGGCAAACTTGCAGCCAAAGACCCTGTAACCAGCAGTCACTTCGCTGAGCAGTACAGTTAAAGCCGGGGTAGAAATGACTGTGCCCCGCCTTGGTCTCTGCCGTGCTTTCCAGATGAAAAAGCCCATGTCACAGGCTTCCTGCCCACAATCTCTCTGCTGCAGAAGCTGAAGGTGTCACAGAACAGAGAGAAAGAAAAATAGCCCCAGAGGAATGAAAGAGACTCTTGTACTGACTTGACATAGCTGGGTTGCAGGCACTGCAGCTCACTTTCTCGAAAGTCCTGGTTGACAGAAACAAGGCAGCTACTCCTCTAAAGTGACAAAGGAACAGCTGTGGCGGTGCGATAAGGAGCCAGACCAGCTCCTTGCCGGGTGATGTTTCAGAAGCTCGTTTCTGCAGGGGGTACTTGTCTGGAAGATCACACCCCAGCCACACTCTCAAACCAAGTGTGCGTCTCAAAAGAGGACGGCTCAACCCCTTCTCAAACTCCTTCCATACCCCTGTCCTAGGGAGGAGAAGAGAGCAGACGTGAGCGAAAGTGTACTCTGCTAGACACACTTTCTATTTCCGTCCTTGCAGCACCATATTGAGGAAGGGTTTGTTTACCCTGTTTAAATGATGATAAACTGAGCCTCAGGCAGTTTATACAACTCGACTGAGGTCACATAAGCCTTAAGGAACAAAGCCAGCAATTTAACCTGACTTTCAAGGATGAAATTCTTTTGGTTTAATCAAGGCAGTTTAGTGAGGTGGTAAAGAGTACGGACCTGGGCATGTGGCTGCCAGGGTTTGAAGCCCAGATCAGCTACTAACTAGTTGAGAGACCCTGGAAAGTTCTGTAAACATCTCTTTGGCTCAGTTTTGTCACAGGAAGTGTTATGTAATGAGGGTGATGTCTCCATGTAGGAAAAAAGTTAAAGGGCATTCTGAAAATTGGGAGAGGAAGAGGGAAATAGGAAGGATCGGTGATAAGAATTAAGGAAAGGAGGAGAAAGGAGAAGGAAGTGTCAACTGAAGAATCACAAGATCCATAAATTTGGAAAGGAGAGCTTTATTACAGCCTGCGGGCCGGCTGTCCTGACACCCTGGGAAGCATGGCTTCTGGCAGAGACCAGGAGCTGACACTCTCAGGGAAGGAAGAGTGAGACAGGAATTTATGCTGCACAGGTAGGCTAAGTATACATATTCGACAAATTATAGAAGGAGCTATGAATATTCACAAAGGGGTGGCGCACACATACATAGTAAGCAAACATGCATGTTACATACATCCCATGTTCACTTTGGGATGAAGACTTAACATCTAATGCATTACAGTTAGTTCCTGTATGTCACAGGTGAAGCAGAGGACACAAAGGCACTCAGTGTGCAGCCTCCGTAAACCAGCCAGAGGTCAGTGGTCTCTTACAAGGAAGGAATGCTGGTCAGTCGCTAAGTCAAAACAGTGAAAAGAAAGGGGAGTCTTGCAAGTCTCTTGAAAGGGCCGGTTTATGTTTAGTCCTCACGAAAGAAAATCTAATGGCAATTATCAAGGGAGGGGATATAACAAGATGTGTCTGACATCCCACCCTGTCATAGCCAGGAACTCAGCTTTTAAGGTTTCTCTGGGGTATCCTTGGCCAAAAGGGTGTCATTCGGTCTGTTGAGGTGCTTAGGATTTTATTTTTATTTCTTAAAAGCAATGTTAGGAAAATCATTCATTTGTATTTCTGCCATGCCTGGAATCTTCAAACTTATCTATACTTCTTCCTCATTCTAGGAAACAGGCCACAGCCACACTCAGCCTTCAAGGCTTCTGCGACCTTGTCAACAAATACACTAGATAGACGGATGGGTGGAGAGAGAGAGAGATTGATTTCCAATAGCAAATGTTTGCTCATGAGTGAAGATTTTGCTACAAAAAAAAGGACGCTAAAATTGAACATTTATAATTTCTTTGCTCCACTTCTCCCCATGGTTCAACAAAGAGGGAAGTTCTGGCTCGTGCCTCACCTTCAAAGTCTGCAGAGCTGTGTGTACCTGTCATACAGTGGAAATTCTGATCCGTGAGCTGCCAGCCCCACACTCACCCCATCAATGGGCCACCGTCCGAAGGAGGAGGATCTCTTACAAACCACTGGGAACAGTGATCATAGTTCCCAAGGGAACATTTAGCTCAAATCCAGCTACGCAAAGGAGATTGAAGAATATAATGACAATTATGATGTGAAATGCCCCTTCCTGGAGGGGACTCATCATAGTGCAGTGGAAAGAGACTGAGTTTGAAGCCAGGGGTCTAGGATTGAAGTCCTGGCTCCATTACTATGCAGCCTTGTGACACTGAACAAGTCACTTCACCTTTCTCAGTGCCACATGTAAAATGAGGATAATAATTTTATTTCCCATTGTTATATCATAAAGAATTTGTCTTGTCTTTGCTGGTACAGAGCGTTCTAAACTTTTGGAATTTCCCGAGTGATGGGAGTGTCTTAGTTATTTACAGTGGGCCCCTGGACCACATCTTAGATTATGCGAAGGAGATGACTCATGTTGCGAGCTGGTCATGCCAGAAAGGTTAACCATGTGATTAGAGGATTAAGGCCTCAAACTAGGTGTTATCAGCCCAGTCCCTCAGCTTCTGGGTAGGGGAGGGATCTGGAAATTGAATTCCATTGCATGGCCAATGAATCAATCATGACTACCTAATGAAACCTCAACAAAGACCCTGGACACTGAGGTTCAGGTGAGCTCCCTGGTTGGTAATGCACATCAGTGTGCCCAGAGGATGATCCCAACTCCATGGGGAAAGGTCAATGGAAGCTCAGCATCGGAAACCCCAGCAGACCTCACCCTATACATCTCTTCATTTGACTGGTCCTGATCTGTCTTCTTTACAATAAAACTATAATTGCAATTATAGCACTTTTCCTGAGTTCTGTGAGCCATTCTAGCAAATATCAAACCTGAAGGGGGGTTGTGGGAATCTTCAAATTTGTAACCAGTTGATCAGATGAGCAGGTGGCCTGGGGACCCCCAAACTAGTGTCTGCCACCTGAAATGGGGGCTGTCTTGTTGGGGACTGTATCTTTAATTTGTGTCTATGCTAATTCCAGGTAGTTAACATCAGAATTATGTTGGAGTATATGTACCTGCAAAGGCTGTTTTAGGAATAAAATATAATCATATATGAAAAAAGACTTTGTGAACCGTAAAGAGTTAAATAAATATTACTTACAGAATTTTTTTAAAAGGCTATGATATTGATGAAAGATCAATAGGGAAATTTCATATAGTTATTTTTCCAATAAATCTGATGGATCCTGTTGTTCTACCAATACTCTCTTACTTTACTATGTACAGTTAAATTTATTTATTATTTCAACAAAATTTAATGGAAACATAATATGCACAAGATTCTATGCTAGATATAGATCTAGTGGGAAGAAGTGAGAAGAATATCAAATTGAAAATGAAACCATAATTATCCTCACGAAAGATACAAAGTAGCAGAGGAAATAAGAATACAAAAGAAAGCATAAAGAGTGTGCAACAAGAGAGGCATGGTTAAACTAAAGAGGAGGGATTATTTATGAAGGAATGGAAGAAAACTTGCACAGGAAATGGCATTTGAAGCAGGCCTTAAGAGATGCGTAGGATTAGAGAGGGAGAGAAAGGACATTCCATTCCAAGCGAACAATGAAACAAAGGTACCAAGGCCGAAACCACGAGCATACCTGGACAGATACATTCGTGAAACTGAGTGATGTCACAGCAAGGCAGAAAGACAAATTGGAGCCAGGTTACAGCGAGCCGTGAATGTCTAGTGAAAAAATGTATAATATCCTGTAGACAAAAGGAAACTTGTGAACAACTTGGCATGATCTGATACGGTGATTTTATGTATATGTTTTAATTTTTCTATTAAAGGCAATTTGGTTGAAAAGTTTGAGAAGCACTGACCAGCTCCCTCATTTTACAGATGAACAAACAAGGACCTAGAGATTACGTGATAGGCCTGAATTCACACAAGCAAACAATGGTCAAACCAGAAAGAAGGCAGGATTACAAACTTCTACCCTAGAGCCCTTTCCACAAACACATTATCTCTCTCTTACAGCAACAATTTTAAATTCAAATCGACAATTTAATGACCTGCACTTGAGACTCAAGAGGATGCCCCTAGCTTCTCTCCTGGAGACGTTTACTCCAGAAGCAACATCATAGGGAGCAATAGCACAAAAGCGCGAAGGCCTGAGCTTGCATCTGCTGCCCACTGGGGAGAGTCAAGTTCTTGGTGCAAACCCAACTAGCCAGAACTGAGCCCTCAACACCCCCCTCGTTAACACAAGCCAGCTGTGGAGTTAAATGATGCCTGTAAAGTGTGCAGCGCTGCACAGCGTCAGCTAAAATTAGCAACAGGATTGTTCAATGGAAAAGATGGCTGATAGTTTCCTGAAACAGCTGGATCGTGTGACAGGTGAAATCAAACAGCACACTCCTCTGCGGCCAAGGAGAGGAAGCGCTTGAACGGTTTGCTAGGAGGAAGCCAAGTGAACCTACCCGTTCTTTAATGCTCTACTGGCTTTTCACCTATCCTCCCTCGGTTTCTCCATGACACTTGACTAAATTCATCGGTCCTACAGCATTAGAAAATTTCTTGGGAGTCTTTGATTTGTTTCAGTCTGTGAAGGTCAAGAGACCCCCGGGTTTGCCTTCTCCACCAGCTCCTGCCGTACTTGTGTCTGCATAGGACTCCCCAGACAAAAGGGAAAAGCTGCTCCGGATTCACGGAGGTGCTGAGGTGATGGTTTCTGGGTTTTATTAACTATCAAAATTATATAATTTTTTAAATTCCAGAAATGAAAGCAAATTTAGTGTTTATCCATAACTGCATCAAAATAAAGGAAAAGTCCAGTCTTAGAACCCACTTTAAAGTACAGGGATGGGGCCCCAGAATACAAAGCATCACCTTGCCCTGGGAAGAACAGTGTGCTAACTTGTGCAGTGAGTCTTGCACCCCAGTGGGGCTGGGGAGCATCCTGCTGAACAATATCAGTTCCATCCACTTTCTCTCAGCTGACACGAGCCCTTCCACCTTTCCCTCCAAACCACTGCTTGTTTTGTAGGTTGTTTTCCTTAGATCCTCTCTAAACCTATATGGACAGATTACCCAATGTATGATATATTGCTGAGATTGTAGGTAGCTATTTCATTGCTGAGCCCAACGAGGTATCTTTTGCTGCCTCATCTCAAGCCCCACTTTAAGTAGCCTAGAGAACCAATTAAGAGTAGCCTAGAGTGGAATTAGAACCAATTAAGTAAGAGTATCCTAGAGAAGCAATTAATAACAATGTTCCCTTATCTTTGCTTGTCTATAATTTCTCACCCATTCTTAAAAGGTAGGCAAGTACCCATAATAATTTATTTTCTTGGGGGTTTCTTGCTAGAATTTTCTATTTTTTTATTTCAGCTAATGGTTGTTATTTCCTGGACATATACTTCATACACTATTCACTCTTTGTTCAACAAATTATTGAAATATTTATTGTGCCACCTACTGTTTTAGATAACAGGAGTCTAACAATTAACAAAGTCTTTACCCTCATAGAACCTAAATTTGGTGAAGAAGAAAAGCAAGAAACAAATTTTAGAGAACACAAACACACAGATATAAATCGTCAAATTCTATGTAGAAAAAAATAAAAATGGGGCAAGGGGACAGAGTGCATGTCTCAGTATTACTTGATTTAGAGTGGTCAGTGATGACCTCTTTATTGGTGACACAGCTGTAAACAAATGAAGTAGGGAAGCAAGCCTTCTATGATTAGATGTATTTCTCTCTATATGACTTGTATCTCCAAAGGGGACTGCAGGCATTTTTAAATGAGACTCAAATCCTTTATTTTAATATAACAGCCTTAGCATAGGCACTGGGTGTCTAGCTACCTACACATTATAAGTATTCAAAAAATACTTATGTCTTTGAATAAATAGTTTGGTAAAAAAAAAAAATCATGTTACACAGCAGCTAGTTCAAACCCTAATATTATGCCCACCAAACTTCAATAACTCACATCTCTTCAGTGTTGTCTGTATTCCTCTAGTGGAACAGACAGACATGATGAAGGTGAAATGCCAAGATGCTCTTTTGTAATTACCTGTCTGCAAACCTAAGCAAGGTTGGTTGAAGACCACATGGGAGCAGACTCTGACATTACTATTGGACATGAAGAAGGGAAAGGGACCATACCAGGAATCACTGTTTCATCCCATCAAAATTGGAATTCAAAATCAATTAGATTAAGAAGTGCACAGATACATAGACAAAGAAGCAACATGCTTGCATGTTCCATAGTAGATGAACAGAAACAGTACCTACATGTCTAACTCCCATCTCAATGAAGTGCTCTTGCTCTAGCAGAGACTGTTGCTTAAGAAAAGAGGAAACTTGGCCGGGCGTGGTGGCTCACGCCTGTAATCCTAACACTCTGGGAGGCCAAAGCGGGCGGATTGTTTGAGCTCAGGAGTTCAAGACCAGCCTGAGCAAGAGCGAGACCCTGTCTCTACTAAAAATAGAAAGAAATTAATTGGACAACTAAAAATATATAGAAAAAATTAGCCGGGTATGGTGGCACATGCCTGTAGTCCCAGCTACTCGGGAGGCTGAGGCAG
>CAUYSK010040309.1:0-45460 GCA_963575035.1 Avahi laniger | reverse complement strand
ATAAATATACAAAATTTTAATAATCAACTCATTTATTTATGGACACTTATCAACACATATGTGTAATTATAATAATAAAATCTTTTGGATGTCATGCCGGGGGGAGGGGGATGAGGACGGGGAGAGGAGGGGACGGGTATTTGCATACACAACGAGTGCAATGTGCACCATCCAAGGGATGGACACACTTGAAACTCGGACTTGGCGGGGAGTAGGGAGGCAAGGGCAATATACATAACCTAAACATCTGTACCCCCATAATATGCTGAAATTAAAAAAATATTAAACACTTGGAAAACTGGATGTCTATTTCTTCAATGTGACACCTGACTTATGCTAAATACCTACTGCACCCTCAGGAGAAGCATGGCTTTCCCTGTTCCCTATGAAGCCACAGGTTTGCCTCACTCATTTCTGTTACCTGTCTTGCCCTAGTCTAGACAGGCTCCTAGTTTGAGTTTGCAAACCTGCAATCTCCAACAGTGACTCCGAAGGCCTCCTGCAGGAAAAGTACTTAAGATTCTTATTAAACATAGAGAATCTGGGATCCTTGCCCTGAACTAAAAAATTAAAATGTATGGGTGTAAGTCATCATGATTCTTACACAGACTAAAGTTGCTAAAACCACTAATCTTAAAGACCAGATAAAATTACAGTCTTTAAAAACATCTGAAAATTTTGCTATCATAAATAGTTTTTCATTAGGACACTGTACAGGAATATATTTTTCTCTGAATTACTTTACCTTACTCTTAATGATTACTCCCCTCCGAAAATGTCAGCTAACCAAAATTGCTACACTGAGAAAAACACAAATGACTTAGTGTCTGTTACTGACATAGGCCAAAATTTCAATTTAGAGATAAAATCCACTACATTTTATGAACTAATTTGTTCTCAGTGCAAGTAGATGAACTTGATAGCTATATTTGTTTCTGGCACTGCTAAATCATAATTACAGGAAATAGTTAGCTCCAGAGCTAGAATTCAATTGGCACAAAGCCTAAATGAATTAATAAAAACCCTGTATTTCTTCTCCCCACCACCCACTCTAGGAAATCTTGTCTGACTTCTGATAGTCCTTAGCTAGGAAGAGCCTATAATATCCATTAAAATAACAACAATATAAAATCCCTTACAGTTTTTAGTGGTGTTTTAAGTTCACAGAGCCCTCTCAGATATATTATCTCCTTTGATTCTCTCAGCCACCCTGTGAGTTGGAGACAGATGAGGAAATGAAGCCTGAGTTCCTACTGCAGGTGGCTATAGAGGAAGGAGCAGATCCCTAGGCTTTACAAAGTCAGGTCTGGTTTTGTTCTATTACATTAAATCCACATTTGTAATATAAAATCTGTCACCTATTAAAATATCTTTGTAGGGTTATCCAAAGTAGGTGCCACACCTTGTACAAATAAATCTCTAAGGATCATAAACTAAATCTTTTCAACTGCCTTAAAGGACTCTGACAGTATCTCTTATTTACTGATGGGATCCTGCAAACATCATCGTTGTGTTCTTTGGGGAGTTGCGCAATTTGCACTGTTGACTTAAGGTTGTAACCCTTTTCTTTGTAGGTTTTTTTTTTTTTTTTAAATTGATCCATTTCCTTATTTCCTAGCTATAGGCAAAGAATCTGGTTAAAGGAATAATCACAAATCTGACAAGTTCTGTGAGATCTCATCATTCAACATTCATCTAACATCCTCCCACCATCTCAGGGGTGCATCACCCTATTTAAACTGTGCCCTAGGTGTTTGGAATTGTCAGAAGTTCTTGTTGATCTTGACTCTTTTCTTGGTTTTCAAGAGTGTCCTCATTTTCAAAATGTATATTTTGGGAGCCTAATGCTTAAGTTAATGGGAGTTAAGACTGGGAAAGAAATAGTCAAATGAAAATTTGAGTGACAGTTATGATCATTGACTTGAAAACTACCCAAATTGCTGACTGTCTGGGCTGTAAATATGGGATAAGTAGACAGCTAAGAAGTTATACCTCTCATTTCTACCTCCCAAGCAACACTTGCCCCTGTCTAAATTTTGACTAGTACTTCAACAATTAAAAGTTAAATGCTCTTTACAGTTTGGTTTTTGGCGTCAGACAGTGCTGGGCAATGTCTGGATGGCCAGTCACTAGCTTTGTGACTTTCAGTAAGTTAAGTAAACTTAGTTTCATTTTCTGCGAAAGAATTTTGTGAGAACTGAGATAACAACATGATAACCTTTGAGAATATGCCTGGAACATTTTCAATAGAAGGACGTGTTTATCATTGCCTTCCTTATTACTCTAGGAGGCTTAATATTAGGTTATTGATGTCTGTTGACACCCTAGCTAAAACAAATTTATGATTTCCTCAAAAAAGGAAGTAGAAAGGAGAATAGAACACTGGACAGGTAAGTTAGATGGATTGTAAAGGAGGAAGGCCAAGTCCAAATCCCTGTCAGAGGACACAGTGTCAAGCTAGGCATGAGGCAGCATGAGGGAGCGGGCTCTAGGATAGGAGCAGATGCCAAAAGTAGGGCAGGGCGCAGTAAAGGGATGGAGTGGTGCTTAACGTGTACCAGGTGATGATGTGGCAGAAAGAACAGGGATTGTGTAGTGAGACAGACCTGAGTTAGCATTCTGGATCCTAACACCTAATATCAACATGACTTCCTGGAGATTCAGTTTCCTTAGTTGTAAAATTTAAGTAATTTTGAATTGCAAAATTGCTGAGAGAATTTGAAATAGTATATGTAAAGCACCAGTAACATAGTGAGTACCTCATGAATAATGGCAACTCTGAAAACAGCTGTGTCCTCTGAATTCCTGTCTCTGATTCTAAGAATAATCCCTGTGGAGGCCATTGCTTTGAATGGAGCCTCACCTGCCACTGGCCCAGTACAATAAAAGGACAGGTAGAGAATTTGGCCCAGGCTTTGATGAACATGAAGATATGCTAATATATATGATGATAATGATGATAACTAAAATTTATTAAGTGCTTGATATGTGCCAAGAAATAATATAATTAGTTTATATACTTTTAAAAATTTGGTTCTTATAATAATCCCTAGACCAAGACCTAGACTGAGGCACAAAGGGGGTTTATAAATTGCCCAAGGTCACACAGATTATAAGTGGCAGATGCGGTGTTCAAAACCAGATAATCTGATTTCAGATCCTGTTCTCTAAACTGTCTTTGATAAGAAAGGCATTTTAACCAAAGAGAACTATGCTCTGCTTTGTTAGAGCTCTGGTTGAATTGCTGGGGTCAGCAAATTTTTTGTCAGAGAAAGCTGTTCTGCAGATATCAAGAGGGAAATGAGGTTATAGATCTCTTCCTGTCTGGGATATATATTTATTGTACAGTAGGATGTAATCTAAATTATTCACATTTTATATTTTATGGAAATTTTAGCTTCTGTAAATTTGAATTAGATTTCAGGATTAGAGTTATGTGTAATAAAAATTGTTATAAAATCCATTTAAAAGATTAATGATAGATGTAGAAAATTAAATATGCTTATTTTATTTTCCCAAGTTTCCTGGATATTCCAATTTCATTTGCAGAGATTATCTTTGTGAAAAAATCTTCTCTTTATATCTCCTGAGCAAAGTCAAGAGCAAAGTGTCTTTCTTTGCTGGACTCATGGATACAGAACCTTCTTTTGAGAAAAAATCAGTTAGTTCTTGGAATAGGTTTCTTCTAAGATTTCTATTATAAATTTTCTTTTTCAGACTTGTAATCAGACACCTTAGGATGAAATCCAGTCTCCACCACTTACTAGCTAGATGAGTTAATGGAAATCACAAAACTATTTCTGAGCCTCCTGTTTCCTCAGCTGCAAAATGAAGACCATACATCTTATCTCACAGGGGGTCATTAGAATTAAACAAATACCAATTGGATGGTGGGTCTTGAGTTGGATCTTGAAACACTAACAGGTCCATATGTAGAAAAACAAATCAACATTACCAGTTATGAGTATTGTCGAATCATGTCATTGGTTGATTTAACATGAGGAGAGCTTGGCAGATAGGACATTTTCCTCCACTTAATTTCATCAGGTCATTCATTAAAAGCAAAGGGACTAGTTGACTCTTCACCCATTTCCTCTCAATTAGAATTAGTTGGATTTTTCCTCTGTACTAGGGACTGGGTCAGGTATTGAAAATTCACAAATGATTAAGGCATAAGCCTCCCTGAAGGTGCTGAGAGCCACGTCATGGCCTGTGAGAATTAGGCTCTAGAGTGACCTTTTTAGTTGAAGAACTGATTGTCTCTGTTTATGATAAACGGAAACCTGTTGAAGTTTAACAGAGGATATATGTTTTTTCAGTACACATTTGTTGTAGTGATATAGGTCTCTCAGCAATATGTAATTATTCTTAAAAAGGCATTTTGATTGCTGATCATGTGCAGGTTATTTGAAAGATTCAGAGAAAGCTGGGCAGGGCAAGCATGGTTGAAAGTGATCAATGAAGAGGCAGTTTGGTACTGAGGATAGAACTTGGATTTTAGACTCAGACAGACCTGGCTCATAATCCTGGCTCTGCCCTTTATCAAAGATACATCATTGAGCAAGTTATTTTCCTTCCTTGAGATGATTTTTCCATTTGGGCAATGGTGACAATAGTTTCTAGCCTGCCAGATTATTGTGAAGATTAAGTGAGATAATATATTTAGAAGACATTTCTACCTTATTTTATGAGACACAGGCTATACTAGCCTATGATATACAAAGATCACCAACATATTATCAAGCAGAACTCCCCTATGTCAATCAGCTCCCCATCACCTCCACCTTTTGAAAGGTCCTCAAAATTTTAGGGAAAATCTCATCTCTGTCTTGGTTTGCTCTGGGTCCTAGGTCAAAAGTGATCTTATCTGTATCCGTGGAGTGTCTATTTTCTATCCCATTTATTATAGGCTTTCTCATATTCAATCTTAACTACAATCTTGTTTTTACTTGTCTAATTGCTTCAACTGCATTGTAAAGTCCCAAGGACAGCCTGCGTCTATTCATCTCTACAGCCCTCCTTGAGCATAACGTTTGGCATATGGTAGGCAGTTGATGACTGTGCAACAAATGCAGCAGAGGTAGTCATTAAGGAAATAAAGGCCATCAGGCCTTAATTTACTCATATTTTCAGCTTTTCCCCTCTCCATTCAACCCTCCTCTTCCGAAAAACCATTTGTGACTTGCTTTTCATTGCAGACACAAGGTTTTGTTCGTCTAGCTAAGGTTATTCCCTTCCCTGTGCTCAAGGTCACACTCACCCTTCTCAAGGATCAAACTCCATTAATTAACTAACCTCTCGCTATTCTCCCTCCCCATTATCTCCTTTGCCTTCAATCTCTTCATGCCCATCTGAGTGCAATGGAGAGTCTCATACACAGAAGATGCTCAATAAATGTTTGTGCAATAAATAAAAATAATTCTTGATTTGTCAAAGAATTCCTTTAAATTGTTTGTTCCTTTGGTGCAATGATTTTCAACATTTTCACCTGTAAAATCTTCAGACATAATCTTACCTAGAAACTCTTTTTGCAAAATGTAAAAGCTCAACTGCTCCGGTTAGGAAGGAACAGGCAAGGAAAGTGGGGATCTGAAGCTTTGCATGCTCACTCCCTCCCTTTTCCCACCTTGTTGATGGAGTTTCTTTGGTATACTTTGCATACTGTGGACACATTAAAATGCAATTTTAGCTATAAAAATGATTAAACACAACTTTTGAGGCTCACATCACTTGCATTTAGGTAGCTTGAGTATTATAGTCTTATTTTCATTTCTGGAGTTGTTCACATTGTTGACATTTACTGCCACGAGTGGGTAGATTTTCTATTTTGGTCAGCTTCAATAAGAAGTTTAACAATCAAACACAAAGTGGTGCCTGAACTCTTCTACTTGAGAAGGGTTGGCAGGGCACTGCAGGATGGAGCCATTCTCATGGGGTCTCAGGATATAAGCAAATAGTGATTAATACATTGTCAGACATGAGAAAGAGGAGTTGTTTCCGTGAATCCCATACCTTTGTTGATGGAGGAACACAAAACTCTCTGAACACATTGTTTCCTCAATCCGCAAAAACATTATATTAAGCTGCAAAACCTCATCAACCCAGTTTTTTTTGCTTCCCTGTTAAACCACCAGTGACTGCATGGGTTGAATTTGGACAATGTTATTTGCTGGTTGCTAGGTTTTTTTCCCCCTCCTGTTGCTATCTTTCATTTGTTCCCTTGCTTTTTGCTCTTGCTGTATGTCCTTTGTTGGGATGCCTGATGTGTATTTGTAATCCTTGGGTCAGATTTACAAGAGCCTGGGTTACCTTTAGTGTGCCACAACAATAGAAACCAACAGAAATTCATCTCCCCTACCAGAAAGCCGAGGAAACATATCTGTTGGACACTCCAGTCGTCTTTCTTCAACTACCCCCATTGAGTTGGCTGTCAAAAGATGATTTATTAAAAGTAAATAAACCTCTTCCAATGCCCACAGCAGCTCTTCCAAAATTTACCAGTTTCCTTAAGCCTCCAAGCTCACATCTCCTTGCTGGAGCAGAAAACCTTATTGTACCTGCTTCAAAAAGGAAGGAACAACTGGCAAGGACAAATGCCTGAAATTTCCAGCCCTTAATATTTATCTTATTTTTTCTACTTCTTCTCGAAAGAGAAAGGTTCTTACTTCTCCACCATCCTGATTCTATCTCTTCTTGCTTATTCTTGGACTTGGATCTCCACTCATCAATATTCTTTTTGACAATTTGATTTGTAATGTCTTCTCTGATTTTGTCTCTCTCTCTCTCTCTCTCTCTCTCTCACACACACACACACACACACACACACACGTTGGCTCTGCAACCTTGAAGTATTAGACCATCTTTGATCTTTTCTTTACTGACAAACTTTTTAAAAGAAACATCTACCTGTCCTGACTCCACATACTCATTTTTCTAGACTTGGCTGCTGACCACTTCCCCTTCCCCGGCCATGCAAAAACTTCCGCTACTTGTCAAGGTCGCCAGCTACCCGCTGATGGCCATGTCTATTATTTCCTTCTTAGCACCAAAGGAAAAGAAACTCTACAATATTTGGCACTTTTAACCACTCTTCTTCCTCTTTCTAAAAATATTATTCTTTACCAAATACTGCATAGCACACTGGTCAGGGGATGGAAAGGAAACAGATGGCACTCTCAAGCAGGGAAGCTAGGGAGGGTTAATAGAAGACTATTTATCAAGGTGCGAGCAGGGTTAAGAGAAAGCAACAGAAGACAGTGAAGCTCACTGGTGCTGCAGCATCCTAGAACCATTACCTGCCCCTCTACCACACCATAGCCTGAGGGACAGGGAGGAGAACTTATTACAGGTTTAGCAGCTGTAGGAGAGAAACTTCTGATGCAGGTTGCGGTCTTTGGCAGAGGAACGCAGCCAACCCATGGCTACCTGGCAGGGAAAGACCCAGAGGAATACATAAATTTGATCTCACTCCCTGATACCCTACCTGCTGTCACGGCCAGACTTAGAAGCCATAGGAAAGGCAACCATTTGTTTGATGTAGTCTCTAAAGATCAACCTCCCCAGGGTATACGGAGCAGTGTAGAGAAAAATAGAGAGGATAACTGGAAGGACACTCAGCAACATGGATGTATATTTACAAAATAAGAATATGAAAAATAATAATACAAGAAATGCCTTTCTACATTTATTTTACCCCAGGGTGAACCAGATTCTCTCTTTTACTTAATCTTTGGCCCATGAGACTTCCTTAATTTTTTGCCAGCTCATTAACACATGTAATTTGTATTTTATCCAGAATTCTTTGTTGTTTTCAGTGGAAGAGTCCATTAAGGAATTCGGTCTGAGAATCTGCTGGAAACAGAAGGTCCTTGTTTCTTTTTAGAATCCTTTCTCCTTGGTGTCTTAGTGGACAGGATGGAACTTTTACCTTGCTCTTTGTTGTCCTTTTTATTAATATTCCTCCAGGTAGGAGAAGTCTTGGTCTTTTATAATACAGAATAAAGATACCAAACTTTTGAAAATATATCATATATAAAAATTATGCTTATGCTTTGTGAGGCTCTCAGTGTGAACAAGAGAAATGTTCTTGTCCTCAGACCTTATGCTCTCTTGAGCTCTAATCCTGTACATTCACTTACTTAATGGACATTTCTGTGTCATTAGCCCTCAAAGTCAACATATTCCCAATGAAACCATTCTCTCCATCCAATTCTGCTTCTCTTCTTGTACTCTCTACTTCATTTAGGGGTAGGACTATCCAACCAGTCAATAAACTACAGACCTTAATTGTAGTAATGGAACTCCTTTTCCATAAACCAGTCATTTCCCCAGGATATTTTGAGAGTCAGGTGCCATTATAATAGCACAGCACAGCTGTGTTTCTTTTCTTCCCCACTTGGCTTGGCACAGTCTATTGTCTATAATTCATTGCAGAGGCTGTGGACTTCTCAGAAGCCAGTCTTATGACCTCTAAAGGTCATTTCATTCTCCTTTTTACCCTTATAATTGTGCTCCCTAATACATCCATTGATAAATACTGGCATGGACTATTTATTTGATCCATACTTGGTTTCTTAGCACTTGCAGAGAAGCGAGATTGTCCAAGAGGGAAGTGTGGGTATGTGCATTAACAGGATTGTCATGACCCTCTGTTCATTTTGGTGTCATGCTTTCTCCATGACCTCTGGATTGCTTGTCTTCAGTTTCCTTTCAGCTTTGTTTTCACCAGTCTAGGTATCTCATGTTGTGAGATGAACCATATTTCACCTATGCATTCTTATTTTATCTATTTGTACTAATTTACAACCTGATATTTAACAGTTTAGGTTTAGAGTTTTCCTTAATTTTCTATCCAGTCAATCACCAGTCTGTCAATTCTTTCCCCTAAATATCTCTCAAATTATAATATCTCCTTTTCACTTCCATTTATTTCATATATACATATATGCCCATTGTGTCTTTTCTGGATTTCTACAACAGGCTCCTCACTGGTCTCCCACCAAACCTCAGAGGGTGCATACTGCATCCAGAGTGATCTTTCAACATGTAAGTCAGATCACATCAGAGGTCTGTTTAAGTCACTGGGGTAGAGATACTGGAAGATGGTGTCTCCTTCTCCTACAACTGGCCTCTGATGTTGACATCTGCACATTCTGCTGGATTTCGTTACTGGAAACATCTCAGTCCACTCAAGTGGTCCCCATGTCCACGGAATTCTTGGGTTGCCTTGTGGTTCTCCCATAGACATACAGATCTTAGCTACTTTTCAAATCTTTGCCTTAGCATTAAGTTGAAAAAATTGAAGTCAATTTGATTATAGCCACATTTTTTTTGTGTAGGAACTACACAGAGAGGCAGGAGTCCAAGCAACATTTATCATCCTATATATTAATAGAAAGATACTTCCCTTTATGCAGGACATGTTTCTCTCCTCAACTATAGAATAATATTTAGGTTTATCACTCCCAATCCATTTCTCTTCAAAGCAAGTAAATCTGTATTGTCTTTTACTTAGTTTTCACAAAGGTAGAGTGAGTTGGAGGAAACTTCTAGAAAGCTTGAAGGGAATACCTTCCCTTAGCTAGCTCTGAGCTCAATTACTCCCATTCTCTAGTCTAGAAAAAATTAAAGATTATCTTTCAAACTCAGTAAACGTTTTATTAATTTCCTTTTAGTTATTCTGAATCTCCAAGTTCTGCTTCTCAGAAGTACTTCATTGCTTCATATTTATATAATAACTCCATTGCTTCATATTTATAACTCAATTTCATTCTCAATCCAAAGCCTTCCTGTCAATATATTCTAACTTCTCTCTTTCTTTAAACAAATTTTAGCTCATTGATGTCTTGTTTCAGACCTAGAGAATAACTTCAGATGGTAGATAGTTGACAGGGATACTAGTGGTTTTTTTAAAAAAATTATTTATTTATTTACTTTTATTATTTCAAAATATTATGGGGGTACAAATGTTTTTGGTTACATGGATTGCTTTTGCTATGCTTGCGTCAAAGCCATAAATGTGCCCATCACCCAGATAGTGTTCATCGTACCTGTTAGGTAGGTTTTTGCCCAGCCCCTTCCCCCTGCTTGATTTCCACTGAGTTTTACTTCCCTCTGTGCACATATGCGCTCATCAGTTAGTTTCAATTTAATTTAATAGCAAGTACTTGTGGTGTTTGATTTTCCATTCTTTAGATACTTCTCTTATAATAATGGCCTCCAATTCTATCCAAATTTCTTTATTCTCAATTTCAGTTATAAATAGATTCAGAGGCTTGCTGTTGTATGTTCTACCCACACCAAGGACCATCTCTTAGAATTCTCATTTTTCTCTTTACTTAGCTTTATTCTTTCTCTCTCTGATTTTCTTGATTCTTATTAGTTCTTTTAAAATTGTTCACGCCTGAAAGTCAAATACTGCATGTTCTCATTTATAAGTGGGAGCTAAATAATGTGTGCACATGGACATAGTGGAATAATAGACATTGGAGATACGGAAGGGTGGGAGGGTGGAAGGGGGGTGTAGGATGAAAAATTACCTAATGGTAATAGTCTAATCTAGTGATGGTTACACAAAGTGCCCAGATGTACCACTATGCAATATATCCATGTAACCAAACTTCACTTGTACCTCCTAAATCTATGAAAATAGAAAAAGAATATTAAAAAAAGTAATACCAGGAAAAAACTGTCTCCTGAACAGAGTTCATGGTTTATTGGTATTCATTAATAAGCAAAGTATTTAAAACTACAGTTGACCCTTGAATAACATGGGTCTGAACTGTGTGGGTCCACTTATATGCAGCTTTTTTCAACCAAACACAGACTAAAAATACAGTATCTGCAGGATGCAAACCCACCTAAAGGGAGGGCCAACTTTTCCCGTACGTGTTTCCCGTACATGGGTTATGTAGGGCAGACTACAGAACTTGAGCATGTGTGGATTCGATTATACATGGACAGTCCTGGAACCAATCTCCTGCGTTTACTGGGGGGGCAACTATTTGCTTTGTCCTCAAGAAGCTCCCAGTTCACTGGCAGCAGCAGTCTTTGGCTTGTGAGGGTAGAAAGGCTCTCCTGCAGCTCAGGAGCCTGCTGACTGCCAGAGATGTGAGGGAGGGAGACACAAACCACTTCACCTACTCTTTTCTCTGGACTGCAAGCTTCTCCTGGGAGTTGACATCTGCTGATCTCTTGCTCCTTCTTGTTCTGCTCTGCAACTTCTTCCCGTGAAATCTCTTGTAGGTTCCGGCACTTTTCCTCGAAATTACACCCTATTTATGTTTCTTTGTTTTTTCTTTTTCATCTAAAACTTTTCCTTCTTTCTGAGACAGTCTGGCAGCTAGTGTCTCTGGTCAGCCATCTTGTCTCTCGGGGGAGACTAGTGTTCGTTTTGTATAAGAAGACAAAAAACATGGGAGCACTCTGTGTGTGTGTGTCCTAGATGAAATAGATATCCAAATAAAGTTCAAATATTTTCACTGAGAGGGTGCAGAAAAACTGTCGATACAATAAAAAGAAAAAGAAAAGAAAGGAAAAAGAGCAGCAACAATCTCCAGTAAAGTGACTAGTTAGAAATTTTTTAAATGCTTGAATATGTGTTTCTAAAACAACTAAGCGTGTGAATTTCCACAAACATGCTCAGGTCTCCCAATGCCCCTGTTAGTTTTGTGTGCTTTAGGTCACTTGCTTCCATCTGCAAACCCAAATTGTGAATCTGACCACTTCTTAAAATACCAGACACACTTTAGGTTAAAAAAAGGCTCACAAAAATTTTACTTTTGGATTCTAAGCCAGGGTGAAATTTAATCACAGAGTTATAAATCCTCTAAGCAAGGGTTTATCTGGAATTGCCAACATCACCCCAAGTTCGGCAATGCAAATGACACTGCTATAATATAAGAAATAAGAAAGCTTTCAGTATGTTGTCTAAGAACTTGAGCACATTGAAAGTGATTTATGAGCAAGCAGACTAAACATTTAAATGCCTTTTCTAGCAATGATATATTTTTCAATACAACAAGCGCTCTCATATATGATTCTACATTCTACGACAGCACCGCTCCTGACAATATAAGCCTTTTCTGATAGGGTAACATTTCCAATCGAAGATTAAAATCCTGGAAACTTGTCAACAGAAAAGGATGATAATATGAGTGAAACTGCAGCTATCAAAGAAAAATGCCTTGCAAGTAATTTCTGTAATGGTCAACTTCTAGTAATTTTCTCTTTCCCCTTCACTCTTAAGTAAGGGGGCTGGCCTGAAGGTCATTTTAATATTTTGGATAAGTGCAGTTACAAACCAGAAATTCATGATCACAGGAAAAAGAGAGTCATTTAATACCACAAAAATCAACTTTTTACATTGCCTTTCTTATTTCCATTTCTAATGTAGACTATAGGGAATGTTTTTCTTTTGATGAATGGAGGTTTAAGAAATGAGTTGACAATAAACCCTTGAACTTCATGAGGCACTAAAAATTAGAGGATCAGAGAGTCTTAAGTTTTCTTGGGTATATTTCCATAATTTTTTCTGTGCTACTTTATTTAATCTTTCACTACTCTGGAGACTAGAACTGAATGACCTACTAGGTCTTTTCCATTTTTTCCTTCTTATAATTCTCTTTTTCTGTTTAGGATGTGGGTGATCTTTCTAATCTCTGGTGTGCCCTTGGCTGTATGTGGATAAATTGGGGTGATTCTTAGTTTTACTGGCTACACAGAATGGAGTATTAAAAAGCATTTGTGGGCCAAAGAGTATAACTGACAAAGTTGAAACCATTTGTACATTTTTATTACTGTGATCTTTCTAAAATATTTTGTTCCCGTTATATACTATAGTAGCAAAGCAAATTTTAAATTCTAATTTCTTATTTTATTTTGGTTAGACATATCTTTGTTTCTTTAATGTTCTTTATTCCTTGGAATACATGTTATTTCTCTTATCACTGCTTTGAGTATTTCAAATCACAAATACACACCACACATACACACAGAGTCATGCACTGTATAACATTTACGTCAATGACAGACTGCATATACAATGGAGGTCCCTTAAGATCATAACACCATATTTTTACTGTACCATTTCTATGTTTAGATATGTTGAGATACACAAATACTTATCACTGCATTATAATTACCTACAGTATTCAGTACAGTAATATCCTCTACAGGTTTGTAACCTAGGAGCAATAGGGTATATCATAGCTTAGGTGTGTAGTAGCCGATATCATGTAGGTGTGTATAAGTATGCTCTCTGATGTTTGCACAACAATGAAATCACCTAACAACATATTTTTCAGAAAATGTCTCCATCATTAAGCTGCATATGACTGTATGTATACACACACACCTATCCTGTTTCTTTCGCAGAACTTAAATTTGCATTTATTTAATAATCACTCAGTGCCATTCCACACATAGTTGTTAACCATCTACTACTCTCTGCCATCCAGGCCCTGTGCTGTGCTCTAGGGGATACAGTTGTAAATTAGACACATGCTCTGGTGTCAGGGAGCTCACAGTCTGGTAAAGGAGCTATATGCATCCGTCAGCTGTCATACTTCAGAGTGGTAATCCTAGGAAAGGGTTAAACAGAGAGAGTAAGGGAGGCTCCTAAGGGGATCATTGAACCCAGTCTCAGGGAAAAGACTGGGAAGTCTTTCTGGAGCAGGGATTCTCAAAGCATGGTCCTGACATCACAGCATCACCACAAGGGAACTTGTTAAAAATACAAATTCTCAGGCCCCATCCCGGACCTACTGAATCAAAAACACTGGGGATGAGTCTTCCACCTATTTTGTAACAAGGCTCCAGGTGATTCTGATACATGCTCAAGTTTGAGAACCATAGTCTCAGAGAAAATAAAAATTTTTTAAGAAAAAATGCTCTATTTACCATCATACTCATTTACATAATTAATACCTCTTGAAAATTAAGTCATCTGTTAAGATTGCTCATTTATTTGTCTTTTAACTGTAAAAAAAGAAAGCAAAAGAAAAAAAAGAAACACTTTTTTTTTTAACAAATGTTGCTTACTTATGCTTTGTCTATCCACCACAAATTTAAATGGCTTAAAGGTAAAATTCAGGCAAATAACTAATTATTTTAGAGTTATATAATGCAAAGCAACACCATTAAAAACAACAGTTTCTTTGGAAAACTAAATAGACTGAATTGACCAAATTAATCAACCCTGTTTAGTATTCCTAGGGATCTAGTTTGCTTTATGAATGTGAGAATAGCTGGGTCCTAGCACCCAATATTTTGAAGCACTCTTCTGAAATATTTCTGGCAGATGATGGGGCAATCAAGTTTCCATTCTTATTCCTGTGGAATAGGAGTAGAATTCACTCTCATCTTACCCCATACTCTCTTCTTCATGAGAGTGAAGGCAAATGGAAAAAAAGGAAGCATAGCTAAATGATTAGAGCTGAACTAATTAAATGATTTTTTAAATTATAGTTCTACATTATAACTAGTGCTTGATAGTCTTTATTTTTTCATAAGATTATATACACATATTTTTATATATAAAAACCACATATACAGCATATTTGTCTCCTTACAATAATGTAAATTATACACACATACACACACACACACACACACACACACACGATGCAAGTAAAACATGTGGACAGGGTATACATGAATGTACCATCTCTAAGACAATGCTATCTCTGGGTAGGGAAGAAAAAAATTACTGTATTTATAATTATTAATATTACTGTATTTGTAATGATTTATTTCTTAAAAATTAATCTGAAGCCCATATGGCAAAATGTTCAGATTTAATAAACTTGGGCAATGGGTATATAAGTGTTGGTTCTAGTTTTCTCTGTACTTTTTTTTATATGAGTAAAATATTTCTTGATTTAAAATAAATTAAAAAAATATGGAGCTTACTATTATTAAATCATGGAATAAATAACCAAATGAGTTTGTAGAATCTTTTCTTTGGGAGACTACAGAATCTCTAATTAGGAAAGAAAAATCTTTAAGGTTACAAATTATAGCTTCCACCACTCACTCTGTGTTCCAGACCACACTTAAGCATCTCCATTTACAGGAAACCCACGACCTTTCAGGAAGCCTATCTAAAATTCGTGTTCTGTTTTATTTGTACTTCTTGGAGGGCTATGATGTAGCTGTGGGTTATCTCTTTTTCCAACATTTCTATCTCAATATGATTTTATTGATGTCTCTTCATCTTCCTTTTTCAGAATGTGATCCAGAGTCTGTCTTAGTGTGTGGAGCCCAGAAGTGACCACCATTTGTGTAGAGACAAGCAGATGCATTGCCTCACTCATTTCAGACACTGTACTTGTCTGACATAATCTCAGGTTTACATCGACGCTTTTGAAAGTGTAATCATACAAATGGCTCATTTGAAGGCTACTGCTGCCAAGTCTGGCTTCCTTCATTCTGTATCTGTATAACTGAATCACTAGCCTTTCACACAGTGGCTAACATGAGAGGTTGGAAAAAAATGATAATTGAATTGAAACATTGTGTTGAATTATGATGACTCATTAATTATTTCCTTTTGGATACCAATATCCCGTTGGCTATGGTATGTGCAATTGTAAAACCATTCAGGCTGCTTTTTCTCCATCTTGCCCTCAAGGGTGTCATGAGAGAACTTGTCAAAAGGTTTCCTGAAATCTAGATATACTATTTCTACTCTATTTCTCTGATCTCCCAGTATAGTAACTCTGTCAGTAGGAAATGAGGTTAGTCTGACAGGGCTATTCTTGGTGAGCTCATGCTGAGTTTACCACTTTCTTTTCTAAGTACTCACAAGCCATTGTTTAAAAAAAAATATTCTAGCGTCTTGTCCCAAGTCAATGTCAAGCCCAGTGCTCTGGAGTTCACAAATATACATTCTTTCTCTTTTTATAAATCCAAATGACACCTGCCTGGATCCAATTTTCCAGGAACTCTTTTCCACTGTGGGATTCATTAACTTTAATTCAGGCATTTCCACAAGTTCTCTGAGTGCATTGAGACTCGCTCCTCAGCCAAGAGACTAGAATTCATCTGGAGGGGCACCTTTTAATCTCCTCACCTCTTTAAGAATACATCTATCATCTATTTGAGAAAGGAATAGGAAGTTGATTAGCCCAAACTGTAGTTGAGGTCCTGTTTGGCATGATGATCGATACTAAAGTGAATCAAGTCAGGTGAACAAAGTGTTATCAAGGGTTGCAAGCATGTGCAGAGATGTGCTAGATGCTTAGAAAATACAGTAAAAATAAAGATAAAGCCCCACACTTATAATCTGATAGTCAGGTTGGGGGAAATAAGACTTCTAAAGTCCTAATCCACATAGTTCAATTTGCGAGCAAAGTTGAGTTTCAAAGTCTCAATCTTTGCCATCAATAGGAATTTAAAAATAATTCAAGTTTTCTACTTACATTCCTTGGATCCTATCAAGCACACCTGGAGACTCTAGAAATACTCTTTAAAATCCCTTTCATTCCACTCCTCTCACATTACAACTGATCCCACACCCAACTCTACAATGCGCCTAAAAGCTCCAGCCTTCCAGAAGTGCCTATGCTTCTCTTGTATGCCTTCTCGTCTCTCCTCTTTTCTTCCTGATTGTACATCTCAAAACCTCAGAACTGGTTTGCAACACATCTCCTTTTGGAAGAAGAGGGCAGGGAAGAGACAGAAGGAGGCCAAGCCAAAGTTTTCATTCGTGGCATAGAGGGAATGTTGAGAACACCCATAGGTTAATAAGTTTTATGCTGAAGCAATAACACACAAGAAATAATAAAAACATGGCATCAGATAATATGAATAAAGAGTGGATTGTGTGGTAGACAGTAATTTGTAGAGAAATGAAAAAATCAACCCAGACTCAAGAAGTCAAGGCATTTTGTGTGGAGGTAAAATTTAATCAGGATTTTGAAGTGGCAGAGAAGGGAGAAAGTGTGTTGAAAATCTTTTAAGGGTTGCAAAATAGCCATGGTATCTACTGGCTGCTTCTGTGGCTAGAGATTGCTGCCAAATTCTAAGCCTAGGTATAGGCTAAGAAAAACCTTCATGTCTGGTAAAGTCAGTGTTTGAGTGAAATACCGGTATGCCACTAGGAGATGGAAGGGGTAATGGGCTGCTGCTAATTTAGGCATTCGCATGACCAGGGTTGATGGGAGGGGATAAGGTGGGACTGCAAAGGAGGATAGCACAGAGAGCAGCTGATCAAAAGCAAATAGTCCTTGGTCCTGGGATGTCTTTCCTACATGTTTTCTCCTATGTTAAGGGGTTCTCATTTATTGAACACCTACTTTGTGCTGTGAATGTTGCTAGGTACTTCAGGTAGCTTCTCTCCATCATTCCTCTACAATCCTGTAAAATAGGTAATACAATCCTCATTCTACTGGTGAGAAGACTGAGCGCAGAAAGGTGAAGCTGTTTGCTCAAGGGTCACACCACTGCTAAATGGCAGAACCAGGGTTCAAACTCAGCTAAATCTGATTTCAAAGCTATCCCCTTTCCATTGCATGATGCTGTCTAGATTAAAATTAATCAGAACTCAAAGGGACTTTTCTTTTTGTCCTTATAAAATGTCTTATAATCAAACGACAAAGCAGAATTTCATGCCATTTTTCAAATAGATTGCTATGTTCTGCTAGTTTTATTAAATATACTTTCACTTTTTATGTGATGAAATAAGTGCAATATAATTGTTTCAATGAAGTAATGTCACTGTATTACTGTGCACAGATGAAATGTATTTTCACATAGGCATTCTATTTGGGAGTTAATAGTATCAGGAAAGTGAAATCTGCAAAGATAATGCCTTGCTACCTGATTATTTCCTGCTTCAGAACAATGCCTGGTGAATGCCTGGCCCTTGGCTGAACTGAATTTTCTAGTTATTAATGCAACAGGTGCTACAAAATGAGGTCTGTGAACTAAAGGCCAATTTTAGTGCAGAGGATAAAATGTGAAGCAATAGATAGCTCAGGAGAGGACGTGGTATATGGGGAGATAGTGTTCCTGCAAGTGACAGATGCACATTGCTGAGCAAGGGCTCTTCCAAAATGCCCTGGCCATTAATCCAATCGGAACCCTGAACTCTAAATTAAAGCAGGAAAAAAACAGCAGAAAGACAGAGCACCCATAACCTAGAGCAGAAAGGTCCCGAGAGAGAGAGAGCACTGCAGGAGCAATAAGCTTCTTTTTCTCTTTGTTTCTACTTGCTCTCATTTCTTTACAAGGATTTGGAGTGGCTAGGTAGAACAACTTGGGTTAAAAATGCAGATATGTGAATGGGGGTCAGATTTTGGGAGGACAACTGACTGGAGACAACTAGTGATGCTAGAATATTCCTGTGTAGACAAAAAAGCTGTGTGTGTGTGTGTGTGTGTGTGTGTGTGTGTGTGTGTGTGTGTATGAGAGAGAGAGAGGGAGAGGGGGAGAGAGAGAGAGGGAGAGGGAGAATTTACAGCGTTTTCTTGTAATCTGCTTTACTCAAAGTCTACACAGCTAAAAAATACCTTCACAGTAACATTTAGACTGGTGTATCGATAGGTTCAAACTCAAGCAGTTCTACATATAATTGATTGTTTCATTTTTACTTACACTACATCCTTTTCCTAAATCCTATAATAGCCACATGTTTTCCTTCAGTTAGTGAGATGCCCCACGGTTTCTCTTCATGTGTTATCTCCTTGTTGCAGTGAGTTAATAAGGAGTGTCCCTGGTGATCTTTATCAGATGGACTTAACAGCATAGTCTCTGTATTTAGTTACTGTATGAATGCACATAAGAATCAGGAACTGTGTTAACTGAGAGACCTTGAGCAATAGAGCAGATGTTTGGAAATGTGGGCTCTGTGTCAAGTCTGTGCTGGTGTAGATGCTTCCTAATGTTGTGATCGTAGACAAGTTCTCTGTGATCTCTGAGCTCTCAGTTTGCTCCTTTGTGAAATGTGGTCAATCATAACACCAATTTCATAAGGAAGTTTATAGGACTAAATTAAAGAGAATGTGAATGTTAATTATCTGTGTCAACTTGACTAGGCAATGGCATCTAGCGGTTTGGTTAAACACCAGACTAGATGTTGCTGCGAAGGTATTTTTTAGATGTGTAGACTGAGTAAAGCAAATCTCCATAATGTGGATGGGCCTCATCTAATCAGGTAAAGACCTTAAGAGCAAAGACTGAGGTTTCCTTAAGAAAAAGCAATTTTGTTTCAACACTGCAACATAGAAAACCTGCCTGAATTTCCAGCCTGAATATTTTGGACTTTGGAATGCAACATTAAGCCTGAGCAAGAGCGAGACCCTATTTCTACAAAAAATAGAAAAATTAGCTGGGTGTGGTGGTACTCAGGAGACTGAAGCAGAAAGATCACTTGAGCCCAGGAGTTTGAGGTTGCAGTGAGCTATGATCATGTCACTGCACTCCAGCCTGGGTAACAGAGAGACCCTTTCTTAAATAAATACATAAAAGAATGCAACATTAACTCTTACCTGAATTTTTAGCCTGTCTGTTCTATAGACTTCAGACTCACCAATTACTTAGGAGACAATATTATATATATATAAATATATAAAAGGAGAGAGAGAGACACAGAGAGAGAGAAAGAGAGAGATCCTATACATACACATATCCTACTGATTGTATTTCTCTGGAGAACGTTGACTAACACAGGAAATAAAGCACTTGGCACACTTCTTCCTGGCACACAAGCCTCCATTATATGAGAAGCTATTATTATTAAACTTCCTGGATCCTAGATTCCTCATTTATACAATGAGGGGGTTGAGTCAGCAATCTCTGGGGTATTATCCAGCTCTAACATTCTAAATACTCACAAAACTTAATATAGAGTCTTGCATCATAAAAATTATCCTTATGGAGAGAGAAAACAAATTAAAGTGCCTAAACCATTTTCTATTGATTTTTCAGACTTAATTGCAGAACCATTTATGTATTACTACTGGCTTTATATTTCAAAGTGTCTTTAGAAGAATGTCCAATGTGTTCTTCATAAATTGAATATAAAGAAAAATTTTGTGATGTTCCCCAGAGATTTTCACATTCAAAGAGAACTGTGTTTTTAAGCTCGTTATATCATAGGCTGGGAATTGTTGGTCCTGTGGGAAAACTCAGATAAGAGATTGGGAAGGAAGTTTCATTCTCTGGGAACCAGTGCTGTGTGACAGATTTCACAGGAGAAAAGTGTAATGGGAGGTGGGAATTAATAAGGTAAAAGTAGGGTTTCAATTTCTGGGTTTGTTTTGTTTACTTATTTTTCTTTAGAGTATAATAAAACTTTTGAAAATAATGCAAATATTCATTTATGAATCTTCTTATCTGTGTTGGCATACTCCCCTCCACCACTGAGCACCTACTCTCTTACATTCTCCTTTTTCAGAATTTGTTACCTCCTGAAATGTTTGTCATTTTATTTTTTGTTCGTTATTCCCATTAGAATATAGGTCCATAAAAGCAGATACTTTGCTATATTCAGTACTGTATCCTGAGAGTCTATAACTGTATTGAGGATACAGTAGATACTCAGTAAATACTTGTTGAATATGCAAAAATAGCTGGAAACAAATTTTCTATTTTCCACCACTCTGACAATAAATATTGTCATGCACTGAGAATAACCTCCATAGTTGCATTATTTATTCTTTTTAAACATTTAATATTATCGATACATAATCAATGTACATATTTTCAGGGTACATGTGATAATTCAATAAATTAATGTAATTTATAAAGATCGAATCAGTGTAACTGGGATATATATCACTTTAAATATTTGTCTTTTCTTTATGCCATAAACATTTTAAAATATAAAATAGATATTGTAAAATATAGTCACCTTGCTGGTCTGTACAACACTAGGGCTTATTTCTTCTATCGAACTGGATGTTTGTACGCATTCATCAACCTCTTTTCATCTCCCCTCCCCGCCTCACCACAATTCCCAGCCTCAGGCATCTGTCATTCTACTCTCTACCTTCATGAGATAAACTTTTTTAGCTGCCGCATGTGAGTGAGACCATGCGGTATTTGTTATTCAGTGCCCAGCTTATTTCGCTTTACCTAATGTCCTCCACTTCCTTCCATGTTGCTGCAGGTGACAGAATTTTATTCTTTTTTAATGGCTGAATGACATTCCATTGTGTCCATTTACCACATTTTCTTCAACCACTAATCCAACAGTGGACACTTAGGTTGTTTCCATGTCTTGGCTACTGTGAAGATGCTGCAATGAACATAGGAGTGTAGATATCCCTTTGATACACTAATTTTAGTTCCTTTGGATATATACTCAGAAGCGGGATTGCTGAATAATGTGGGAGTTCTAGTTCTAGTTTTTTGAGGAACCTCAATACTGTTTTCCATAGTGGCTGTAGTAATACATTCCCATCAACAGAGTACTGGTGTCCCCCTTTCTCCATATCCTTGCCAGCATTTGCTATTTTTTGTCTTTTTTTATAATAACCATTTTAACTAGGGTGAGATGATACCACACTGTGGTTTCAATTTGCATTTCCCAGATGATTAGTGATGTTGAGCATTTTTCATATAATTGTTGGCCATTTGTATGTGTTCTTTTTTAAAACGTCTATTCAAATCATTCACCCACTTTTAAATTTAATTATTATTATTATTATTTTGGCTACTGACTTGTTTGAGTTCCTTATATATTCTGGTTATTGATTAATAACTTTGTTAAATGGATAGTTTCACATGCTTTCTCCCACTCTATGGGTTGTCTCTTCACTCTGTTGATTGTTTTCTTTGCAGTGCAGAAGCTTTTTCGATTGATGTGATCCCATTTGTCTGTTTTTGCTTCTGTTGCCTGTGCTTTTGAGGACTTACCCAAAAAATCTTTGCCCAGACTAATGTCCTGAAGCATTTCCCCAATGTTTTCTTCTAGTAGTTTCATAATTTCAGGTCTTAGATTTAAGTCTTTAGTCCATTTTTGTTTGATTTTTGTGTATGGTGAGAGATAGGGGTCATAGTTTCATTCTTTTGCTGTGGATGTCCAGTTTTCCCAGCATCTTTTATTGAAGAGACTATCCTTTCCCTGATATGTTCTTGGCACCTTTGTCAAAAATGAGTTGGCTGTATATGCGCGGATTTATTTCTGAGTTCTCCATTCTGTGTCATTGGTTTATGTATCTATTTTAATGCCAGTACCGTGTTGTTTTGGTTACTATACTTTTGGAGTCTATTTTGAAATCCAGTAGCATGAAGTCTCCCAGCTTTGTTTATTTATTTATTTGTTTGTTTATTTATTTATTGCTCAGGATTGCTTTGGCTATTCAAGGTCTTTTGTGGTTCCATATAAATTTTAGCATCATTTTTTCTATTTCTGTGAAGAATGTCATTGGTATTTTTGGTAGAGATTGCATTGAATCTGTTGATCATTTTGGGTAGTATGGACATTTTCTTTCTTTTTTTAAATTTAAATAGATTTAGGAGGTACAAGTGTTTTTGTTACATGGATGAATTGTATTACATAACGCTGAAGTCAGGGCTTTTAGTGACATTTTAACAATATTAATTCTTTTAATCCATGACTATGGGATATCTTTCCATTTTGTGTGTCCTCTTTAATTTTTTCATCAGTGTTTATTATAGTTTTTCTTGTATAAATCTTTCACTTCTTTGGTTAAATTTATTCCTACATATTTTATTTTTCTGCAGTTATTATAAGTGGGATTGCTTTCTTGATTTCTTTTTCAAATTGTTCAATGTTGGTGTATATAAATGCTACTGATTTTTGTAGGTTGATTTTGTATCCTGAAACTTTACTGAATTTGTTTGTCAGTTCTAACAATTTTTTGGTGGAGTCTGTAGGTTTTTCTAAATATAGAATCATGTTATCTGAGAACAAGAGTAATTCTACTTCTTCCTTTCCAATTTAGATGTTCTTTATTTCTTCCTCTTGCCTAATTACTCTGGCTAGGACTTCTAGTAATATGTTGAATAAAAGTGGTAAAAGTGTTGAGGTTGCTGTGAGCGAGGCTGATGCCATGGCACTCACTCTAGCCCGGGCAAAAGAGTGAGACTCTGTCTCAAAAAAAAAAAAAAAAAAGTGGTAAAAGTGGGCATCCTTGTCTTGCTCCAGATCTTAGAGAAAAGGCTTTCATTTTTCCCCATTCAGTACGATGTTAGTTGTGAGTTTGTCATATACAGCCTTTATTGTTTTGAGATATGTTTTTCTAGGCTTAGTTTGTTGGGAGTTTTTATCAAAAAGGGATGTTGAATTTTATTGAATGCTTTTCAGTATCTATTGAAATATCACATGGTTTTTGTTATTGATTCTTTTAATGTGGTGTATCACATTTATTGATCTAGTGGGATAGATCTCACTAGATCATGATGAGTGATCTTTTAAATGTGCTGTTGAATTCAGTTTGCTGGTATTTTGTTGACACTTTTTGCATCTATGTTTATCAGGGATATTGGGTTATAGTTTTTTTTTTTGCTGTGCCTTTGTCTGGTTTTGGTATCAGGGTAATGCTGGTCTTGTAGAGTGAGTTTGGAAGTATTCCCTCCTCTTCAATTTTTTGGAACAGTTTGAGTAGAATTGGTATTAGTTCTATCATTTCATAATTATTTTGATTTATTTTTCCTCAATTGTATGAGATGAAAGAATTTACAAATGTATTTATTGAGCATTTTTGTTTTCTTTTCTGTGCTATATTTTTTCAAGTTTTTTTTGCTTAAAATTTTAATTTGTTTAAAGAATTTTTTTTTGGAACATCAATTTTATTCATTCTTGAGGAATCTAAAATGTTGCCTTATGAAAAAACAAACAACTATTATTGGTTTTTTTTCATTTGTTTACTTGTTTGTTTTTTAAGTGAGACCCCTTGTTTGGAAGAAATTTTGATTATTTTAGGCACCATGTTGAGCTTTGCCTCCAGGCTCCAGCGGGTGAGTTTGCAGTTTAATGGATATTCTGAATACTAGACCTTTGTTAGTTATATGTGCTGCAAATGTCTTCCCCCTTTTATGGCTTATTGGCTTTATTAAAAAACTTTTTTTTTAATAATGTCTTTTGGGGAAACAGATGTTCTTCATTTATGATAGTCAAACTTATTAATTTTTCCATTTTGATTTGAATTTTTAAATCCTTGCTTTGGACATTTTTTTCCCCAACGCCACAGTCTTAAATATATTCTCCAGCATTTTCTTCTAAAAATTTAGCTGTCTTGCCTTTCAGATTTAAATTAATTTGGTGTTGATTTTTGAGCACATAATGAGATCGAGATACAATTTTTAAAAATATGGATCTCCAATTGTCACAGCCTCTCTGGAAAGTTCATTACTACTCTGCTGATCTACATTGCCCACTAACAAAAATCACGTTAGTCAGTATGTGTGGATCTGTTTCTGGACTGTTTTTTTCCATTGATAATAGTTTGTCTAAACATGTTTCAGTCCCAAAACATCTTTATTCTACGATTAATTTTGATATCTGCTAGATCCTTTTCAGGAGTTTTTCTTCGCTTTTTCATATAAATTTTGGCATTAACTTTTCAAGGTTCACCAAAAAGTGGCATTTTTATTAGAATTACTTTGGATCCATATATAAATTCTAGCAGAATTAACATTTTTATAACATTGAGTTTTTAAATCAATGAAAATAATATACCTCTCTATTTCAGGTTTTCTTTAATGTGTTTCAATACAGTTTTATAATATTCTCCAGGAAGATCTTATGTTCTTTGTTAGAATTATTCAAAAACTTTTATATATATTTCTTATCTGATTGAAGTGGTATCTTTTTAAACACTACACTTTGAAACTTCTTACAGATGAAATAAATGCAATTGCTTTTTGTATATTGATTCTGAATTCAGCAAATTTGCTCTACTAATTTGCCTTTGTGCTTTCAATATGAAAAATAGCAATTTGCTTCCTTCTTTTCAACTCATATCTTTATTTGCTATAATGCACCCTCTAGGATATTGGGTGCAATGATAAATAGCAGTCAATTTTCCTGATAGTAAACAAAAAAAAAACCAAAAAAACAACAACTTTCAACATTCTACCATTCAGGATGATGTTTACTGTAGGTTTTTTGTAGATAATTTAATTGTAAGTGGATGTTGAATTACACAGAGTGCAATTTATGTATCTATTGAGATAGTGATTTATCACCTTTAAACGTTTAAAATGGTAAATTGCATTAGTTGATTTTTCTAATGTTAAAATAACATTAGTATAGTATTGCTGATATAAATTCAACTTGGTTAAAATGTATTATCTTATTTATACACTGATGGATTTGGTTTGTTGACATTTTATTAGGAGTTTTTATCAAGGTGCGTGAATGATATTTATCTATGATTTTGTTGTCTTCTATGTTCCTTGTCAGATTTTACTATCAAAATTATATTGGCTTCATAAAATGAGTTAGAGAATGTTCTTTATTTTACCTACTTAGATTTAAAAAAAATAATTAGAATTTCTTGATTGTTTTGTATAAGCCATGGGCAAATTTGTCTGATGTTGATGTTTTATGGTAAGATTTTAAAGTATGGTTTCAATTACTTTCAATGGCTATTGGGTCACTCAGGCTTTTTTTTTTTTAATTTCTTCTGCAATCAGTTTTGATATAGTGTATTTTCTTGAAGTTTGTCTCATCAAAGTTTTCATATTTATTGACATCAAGTTGTTCCTCTTATCCTTTTATTATCTTTTTAATCTTGTAACATCTATAGTTTTGTATTTATTTGCTCACAATGTGGCTTATTTGTACAATCTAACTCTTGTCTCTTGATCAGAAGTTGGTCCATTGTGCTGATCTTTTCAGCTAATGCCTTTTCAATTTGTTGTTTTCTATTTTATTTCTGCTCTTATCTGTATTATTTCCTACTTTCTACTTTCTTTGTTTTTTTTTTTTTCTAATTTCCCTCCCTAATTTCTTATGTTTGACACTTAAATCATTTTTAGGTTTCCTTCTCTTTTTCTGGTAAAAGTATTTATATGCATTTCTTGCTCCCTGAGTACCCCTATAACTGCATCCCACAAGTTTTGAAACATAGTATTTTCATTATCATTTGGTGATAAATATTATCTGATTTCCACAATAATTTCTTCTTTGACCAATGAGTTATTAAGAAATGCTTTTTTAATTTTGAAAACTGTAGGTTTTTCCAGTTTTACACATATATATTTATTGATGCATAATAGGCATACATAGCTTGGGGGTATATGTGATAATTTAATACATTCATATGATTTGTAAAGATCAAATCAGTGTACTTAGGATATTCATCACCTTAAATATTTTCTTTTTTTTATGCTAGAAACATTTGAATTATTCTCTTCTAGCTATTTGAAATATACAACAGATTATTGTAAACTATAGTCACCTTGCTGATTTATCTAACAGTAGGTCTTATTTCTTCCGTCAAACCATATATTTGTACCCATTAATTTTTTAAATTAATTTCTAACTTAAATGGTGACCAGAGAATGTGATCTGCTTGATTTTAACATTTGAAATTTATTAAGACTTACTGGCCAGGTATGTGGTCATTTCCTAGCAAATATTTTTTATATGCGTGAAAAAATGTGTGTTTTGCAGTTTTTAGGTACGGTGTTCTATATATATCCAGTCATCAAACTTGTTAATTCTGTTTTTCAAAACTGCTATATTCTTATTGATTTTTATCTGATTAGCAATATTACTCAGGTATTAATAGTTATATTAATTAAAATTTCTTACTGCAATGGAAGATTTATGTATTTCTTTTTTAATCTTGTCAATTTTTGTGTAATATATGTTAAGATGGTCTCATTGATGTATGCAAGTTTAGAATTGTTATCTTCCTGGTCACTTAAAACTAATTATATGTTGACACATTTTTTATCTGTAGCAATACTTTTGCTTAACATCTAATTTGTCTGATATTCATATGAGTGTGCCAACGATCTTTTGGTTTAGTTTTACATCTTTTTAGATTCAATCTTTTTGAGACATATGCTTTAGCTATGTGTCTCATCAGAAACATAAAACCATATTAAACAATCTGTCTAACAATCTTGTTAACTAGAATGTTGATCCCATTTACATTTATTGTAATTACTAATGTGCTTGAACATTGTTTCTAGCAATTTATTTTGTGACTTCTGTTTGTCTTACCTTATTTAGGTCTCTTTTCTCATCCTTCTTGACTTATTCAGGACTGATTTTTTGTTCCTCATTGTTTTTCTACTCGCTATTCTATTGGTGTAGACGTTATTCCCTATATTTCTTTCCATTTAGGGTTTCTTTGTAAATGTTATGATGCATATTTCTCAAAGGCCAAAGTAACTCAGTATTTTTAGCCTTCTCCCCCAAAAATGCAAGAACCATTTCACATGTTAACCTCCATCACCTACTTCCCTAATCATCTCCTTGTGACTTCTGCACTATTGCTGCTGAGTATATTGGAGCCATTTCTTTTTTTTCTCTAACCACATGAGACATTGTTGTTTTTGTTTTATACAGTTGATGCCTGTTTAGATTTTCCCATGTGTTTATTATTGTCTTTATACGTCATTCTTTCTTGAATCTTAATGTTTTCATCTGGGATCATTTCACTTCTGCCTAAAGTACTCCTCTCGAAATTTTATTGTGATTTCATGTTTCTATTGATGTTGGATTCCAGCTCTTGCTCCTTTGTTGGTAACCTGTCTCTATTCTTTGACTGATTATAAGAATTTTATTGTATTTGGTGTCTTCAGTTAAATCATTATGTCTTTAGGTGTGATTTTCTTTTTATTTATTCTGCTTAGGATTTGTTGGGCTTCCTGAGTCTGTGGTTTGATGACTATAACCATTCTAGAAAATCATCGACTGTTTTTTTAGCACATTCTTTCTTCTTTCCCTCTGGAACTTGAATTAGACATATATTAACTGTCTCTTTCTATCCTTAATGTCTCTTAACTTCTCTTTCAAATTTTCTATGTCTCTTTCTCTCCTATATTTTGAATATAATTTTTTTTTACCTTCCAGCTTACTCTATCTTTAACCATGTGTAATTTATCTATTAGTTATCCATTGTTGTGTAACCAGTTACCCCAAAGCTTAAAAGCATAAAACATCAATTTGTTATCTCTTACTGATTCTGAGAGTCAGGTGTTCAAGAGTTGCTCAGCTGTGGGGTTTGGGCTCAGGATTTCTCATGAGCTTGCAGCTGAGCTGTAAGCCAGTGATGCTGTAATCATCTCAAGGTGCTGAAAGATCCACTTCCAGGCTCACTCATTTGGCTGTTGGCAGGAGGCTTCAGTTTCTCACTGTTTGGCAGTTTGGCTTCCACCAGAGTGAGTAATGAGAGAGAGAAAGGAGGAGAAAGAGTGAGACTGAGAGGCAGAGACAGAGAGAAGGAGAAGGAGAAGAGGGGAGGGAGAGAGGGAGGGAGGGAGAGGAGAAGAGCGGGAGAAAGGGAGGGAGAGAGAGAGAGAGAGAGAGAGAGAGAGAGAACCCAAAACAGAAGCCATAGTATTTTTTAAAACCTAATCTCAGAAGTACATACCATCACTTGTACCATTTTTTGTTGGTCACACAGACCAACTCTGGTACATTGGTAGGAGTGGACCACACAACACCATGAATGTCAAGGGGTGGAGATTATTAGGGGCCATCTTGGGGGCTATCACAACAGTAAAAACTATCCACTGAATTTTTTATGGAAATAATTCTATTTTTCATTTCTGGAGTTCTGCTGGGTTTTTTCCCCCTCAAATCTGCTTATGCTTTGCTCATATTTTTAATATCTACTTTTGTTTTTAAAATATACCAAATACATTTATTTTATATTCTGTGTCTAATAACTCTAGTAACTGAAGAATTTGCTGGTCAGAATTTTCTGCCTGTTGTTTCTTCTGGCTGTCACTCTGTGTCTTGATCCCGTGTCTGTTTCATTTTTGTATGTGACTTTATTTTTCTTAGAACTTCATCTATAGGAATTCTTCAAGAACGAATTTGGGGCATGTTCTTCCAGAGAGAATTGCATTTGCTTTTGTCAGTTATCAGGGAGCAGTTTTAGCCCAGGACCAGTTTAAACACAATTTCTGGCTTGAAATCTCTTTTATATCACCCAGGTAACATAAATTCAGGCTACAAACCTGCATGGATATTAGTTTATGTATATAAATAAGGGGAATTTCCCCCTTGCAATCAGTATCAAATGTGAGATCAATAATTATCCTTCTTCACTGTCCCAGCTACATGGGAGCCTCAGCAGGAGGATGGCTTGAGCTTGACAGAGGCTGCAGTGAGCTGTTAGCACCACTGCATTTCAGCTTGGATGGCAGAGTGAGATCCCATCTCTTAAAAAAAATATCCTTTCACTCTCTTGAACTAGGTTTATTTCTAGTTTACCCTCTTGACACTAAAGTTGAATGCTTTGGGGATTGCAACTTAATGCAGAACAGTCTTCTATTAGATTGCTTACCATGAGCAGGGACATAGCCTTTGTCCTCTGTATCCTTCAATAGTGTGAAACTAAAGCTCCAGTTTATCTGCAGCAAATGTGCCCAGTGCTCTACTTCCCTGCCTGGGTTTCTACTTTTGCCTAGTTTTTGGCCTATGAATATAACTTGCTAGCTCATCAATGCATTAAAAAACAAAAATAAAAACAAAAAGGTATTCTTAAAAACATATTTTATCCAACATTTGTAATTATTTTCAGCTGGAAGTGTTCGTCTAGGAACTTCATCCCCCTTGCTGCTGGAAATGAGTTTTCTCCTCCTCATCACTTCCCAAATTTTGTTGTACTTTATTAAGGTAAAAAGCTCAGAATTGGAATATAGTGACAGACTGCATGTTATCCCTTTACTATTTTTTGAAGATTATGTTTTAGAACAGTATGCAAAGATTATTCTCTTGCATGCTGGTTTTCACAGTAGATATTTAGAAAAGATGTCCAACTTTTCTGGGATTTAACAAGATTTCTACAGCAGAATCTGCTGGCCTTGGAGAAATTTAACTTCTTTATGTTAGTAAGTTTATATTCTGAAGTTTTGAAATTTTTAGACTAGATAATGATCTGAATAGGAATCTAAATTATTGATTTTTCCAAATGCAAAAGGATGGGCTAATGATGACAGAGAACCTTTTAAACCTATGATTTCTTGAGTATTCTTGACATTATAATTTCTCTTTCATGGTTTCATCTTTCACATTAAATACCCAATTTTAAATTCCATTGTCTAATTGATTTAATGATTAAGAAAATGTTCCTGATATTCAGCTTAAATTTTTCTTCCTAATTTATTCCCATTACTCCTGGTTAAATCTTGAATAACTAGGATTGATGAAGCACTGAGAACTAATTAATTGATCGCTAAAGCATTGTGGTATTATCCGACTCTGCCATGAATTCTCTTAGTTTTGGAAGCTGTTTTAACAGTAAACTGCAGTGTAAGGCTGTTTGTTGTTATTTCTTGGTGTTTTTCACAGACAAGTTAATTTTAATATTTTCACCAAAGATGCCACATGTAGGCATAAACTAATAAAAGGTGCAATTTTTACATAGTCTTCTTCACTGCTCTTCTCTAGTAGAGTTTATCATATTTGTGGAAAAGGCTTTCAAACCTAAGTGACCCTCAGGGAACCACTTTTCTGAGTAGAACTTATGGATACCCTTTGAACATCAAATGACTCTCACTGAGCATGCTGCCATTTGTGAATCCAAAGCTTCCTCATTTGTTTCTTACTCTAAAATCTTCTTATACTTTGCATTGCACGACCGAGTACAGCCCTGTATGGTTTACTTTGATGAGTTGTTTTTTTTTTTTTGGCAAAGTAAACTTTTTTTTTTTCTAATTCAGCATATTATGGGGGTATAGATATTTAGGTTACGTATGTTGCCCTTGCCCTCCCTCCCCCCCAAGTCCGAGTTTCAAATATGTCCATCTTTCGGGTGGTGCACATTGCACTCTTTGTATATATATATACCCGTCCCCTCTCCCTCCTCCCCTCTTCACCCTCCCCCCTGCCCAACATCCAATAGATGTTATTCTTATATGTGCACTTATGTGTTGCTCAGTTAATACCAATTTGATGGTGAGTACATGTGGTGCTTTTAACCCCAATGTGATTAAAGCTCCTTCCATGAGAACCTTATGACATCCTCCACTTTCCAAGGATTGTGCTGGGAAATGCAACAATAAGCATTTAGTTAAGGGAAAAGTGTGCTCTAAATATCCAGGATAGTGTTAGTAACATTGATTCTGAAATCAGGAAGATTCCTCAAAGGAAGTGAGGTTTGACCTGAATCTAGATGGTTAAATAGGATTTAGGAAAGTGGAGGAGAGAAAACAGACTTTTTAAACAGAAGGCACTGACTATGCAAATTCACCAAGGCAGGGATGTTTGGGAACTTCCTGGTGGTGGAATATAGGGTATGTAGGTGAGGCAGGCAGGTTCAAGTTCCAGAGTACCTGGTGTGCCATACTTGGAATTTAGTTTTGGTCTTGAATGAGATGGGGAGTTTGTTATGGGGGGCTCCATAAGCATTTGCTGTTGATGATGTCAATGAGATTTTATATGAAGAAATTTTAAATTCATCTAAAAGGATTGGTTTGAGTGGAAGAAAAATAATTAGACCTTTTATTTACCACACATATTTTGGTTTGCAGGTTGTTGAAAAATTCCACATCAAAACACTGTCTTGTATCCCTCTGTTCAGATATTTTTTGAGATCCGATTTATGAGAGACACTCTCATGGGAACTTTTATTTTCTCCCTGGTTAAAAATGCAGCATGACTTGGGAAAAACAAAACAAAACAATGTGGATTTGACAGCTCTTTCAATTGTTAGATACTTAGCTGACCTGGAGGGGCTGCTAGATATTGCTTTTCACATCTATGTGACAGACAGGTGAGGCACGTCACTCGCTGTAAGGAAAAGGACGAGATGAAAAGGGTAGGCTTTAGTTTTGGGATTTAAATGTTAATTATTAGTGGTAGAATGGAAATAGAATATGTTTTTATTAATTTATCAATTTCTTTTTTCATTTTCTTTATTAACCTTTAGAAAAATGCCTTTTAAAAATATTATATGGTACTGAGTGTCTTTTTAGTAACCTTCTAGAATTTTAAGTACTCTATCATCATTCTGATGAGATCTGGGAAATGTTGCCTTGTAAGTGCCTTATCTTGGTATTGTATTAAAACATGACTGTGGCGTTTATAAAATTACCTCGGAGTAGTGCCCAAAGGATTCTTCTGGTTTTCTCCTTTCCCTGCTAATGAGCAGCATGTGGGAAGAGAGTAGGGTCAAGGTTATTCAATAATGTTTGTGCATAGTTTTTGTTGGCCAAGATGGGATTTACCTTGATACACTCAGAATTTATTGGTTGGTAACTATATTAATGAAAGAAAATAATTTTTTTCCCCTTCTGGGAGCTCTGTTAGAATTACTGTGAGTTCTTTTATGTACTGTTAATTTCCTTTTAGATTAGTGGGTCACAAATATTTCACACCTTTTTTCCTTTCATCCCTTCCTGACTGCTTACTCCAGTATATTGGGGAGGAAAGAAAAATGTGCTCAAGGAGACAGAAGGTTGAAGGTGAGAGACAGGGAAGATACAAGAAAGGAGAGAGGAGAGTGGGAAATAAAAATTGAAAAGAGAGGAGAAAAAGAAAATGAGAAAAGAGATTCTCTTTCCTACTTTTCAGCATTTCAGTTTATTAGACACATATTCATGAAGCAATGCCTCAGGAGTATAGAGGAATGAAGGCTGACTTACTGGTTATAAAGCAAGAAAATTCAAACTAACTCATGGCCTCTGAAACAGTTTGAGACAGCAACTGTAAAGAAAAGTAATAGGACTAAAATACATTGGACACATGGCTATAACTTTCATTTGAATGAAAGTAAAATGTATTCATAGTTTATGTCCTTTTTGATTAACATCTTGAGATGTATATGTGTACACACATAGGCATATTTTATTTACAACTTTATTTCAGCAGTCATCTGGCATCTAAACCACCTTTTCAAATATTGCCAAAGATCAGAGAAACAATTCTAAAGTTGGTAATAATAGAAATTAAAAGGTAAAAGAAATGGAAAAAGACAGTTTTCCACAGTGATATCAAATTTTATTTTAATTTTGCAGCCTGAAGTTTAACACAAAAGATAAATCTTTCCCGACAGCATAGACTAAGAAATATATCATATCAACTTGCAAGTTATTAACTGAGTTTTTTTCGAGACAGATATCACCTCAGTAACTGCTCCAAATGCATTTACTTTATTTTAAAGGTTGTTCTTTCCATTATTAATGCCATACTGAATCACAGAGCCATTTATGATGAAATGTGCTACTCTAAAAATCCTGTAAATGCATCTGCAATGGTTGCTGATATGTTTCAACTCATCCTAAAATATACTACAAATTTTTGGAGGATGTTTTTATCTTACTGTATATTCTCTGCGGACTGTTAAAGTCCAATTTATTAACTCTCTGGAAGGTGAAAGCTATGCTTGAATAAAGTGACACCAATATTTGTTAGATTTGGCTCAAATTATGTGTTTTATGAGATAACAGCACAATTCCAGACTTAGAATGTCTTACATCAATAACGATTCTGGTGGGGGTAGTGTAGACAGATTTAATGAGCTTCAAAAGGGATTTCTTTGCTCATTAAAATCAGAAAATATATCTCCTACTATATTTGCAGTGTCCCCACAGAAACTGATAAATTTTACTTAAAGAAAAAGGCTTTAATCAATCCCATAAGTGATTTTAAAACTTATCCATCTGTAAAGATGTAGGGAGAAGTAGTGTTTTTCTCTGGGACATGATAATGAAATTTGCTTACTGACAGCAATAAACAGAGAGAGGTCTGGTATTCGGAGGGCACATGACACTTTTTCAATCTCTCAAATTGGCCCCCATGCTCTTTTAGTTCCTTCATCAATATTTTTTTCCCTCTTCTTGCCATTCAAGTAAAAATAGGTCTGATCTCTACTCTAGCATTACTGAAAACTTTGCATGCCTTGGCCTTCATGTTTTCAGGGGATAAGGGTCAGTTTTTCATTGATTTAATGAATGTTTATTGAGGATCTATTATCTTTAAGTACTAAGTGGGTTATAAGGCTACAGCAATGAGCAAGACTCAGTTCTTAACCTAATAAGTTTGTATTCCAGTGACAGATACCATCTCTCTTGGGCTAGCTGAGGATGTCTAGAAGTTCCTGGGTGGGCTTTGGTCATCTCATTTCCCCCACAAACTTTTTTCAGAAGTAGAAATTCCTTTAGAAGGGGTAAAAATGTCTGCAAATAATGATATGACTCTTTTTCATTGTCTTTTTTCTTCATGTGCATTCTAAGCATCAGGAAATTTTCCTGAAAGAAATGACTTAACATTAATTTATTCTTCTTGATTTTTTTTCTTTTTGCAATTTATGTTAGCCCCAAACAGGTGCACAAACATGGGCCTCTTAGGAATCTCAAGATTCAAAAGGAATATATACATAAATACTCCATATGCAAAGGAAGACATAAACCAGACTATATCTAGAATATTTTCAAAACCAGAAACCCACAATCTTTGTTACTACAATATTTTGGTTCTACTTAACGCAATTTCTTCCACCGTGTATAATTATGGCACTGAATAAATGTTCAACATTAAAACAGTTACTGCTTTTCAGCTCCAGGGTGGCTGTGTTTCAGAACTGAGAGAAGCATGTGCCTCCTGGATGAAAGGTGTAGTATAAATGCAACTTATTACCATTTTAGGCAGAATTCCCAGGCTGGCATTTAGCAATTAAAAAAGCCAAGCTAAACAAGCCCAGGAGATCAACATTCCCTTTTCTTCCAACCCAAGATGCTCAGTTATTATGGACAAATCACTAGAAAGCTCCACTGTCCTTCAGTGACTCTCTTTGGAACCTCTAAAGCAGCACAGGCAGGAAGCGAGAGAATTATTTTTTTTCATTTCTGTTAATCAATGGAGAGTTTAAATGAAGAGGTACAAATGACTCTTTCAAGAGTTTGTCAAAGCAAAATTCACAGTAGAAAAGATTTACTGATTTTTTCCTCTCAATAGAATAATCTCTCTTGATATTTCCAGGCCTTTATCTTCTCTTCAAAGAGCACACTGTCCTAAGCTTAGGTTTGCGAGGTACATGGTTGAGGTAAAGATAATCTTCATAGGAAAATGTAGATTTCGAAAGACAGATTTCTGAGAGAGCATGGTTGAGCAAAATAGATATTTCCATAACTCAAAGAAAAGAAACTAAACATTTTTGAAACCTTGTATACTGGTGATTTCTGAGTGAGTGATAAATGAAAAATACTTTCCTCAGAGATACATATTCTTTTTTGTTTGGATTCAGAACTTTACTATGAGAGTAAGATTTTCTCCCAGACATTGTTACCTTTAAATAGTCAGTATTTTTTCTGCCTATTGTCTCCCAAGTTCACGGTTATGTACTCTTCCGCTACGGTGGAAGGTATCTGCACTTATAAGTAAGCAAATGTGAGATTGCCTTTCCAGGGACTGCCGTGATCATCTTTCTAACATTGCCTAGCTAACGAACCTGTGAACTCTAACCTTAAGGCCAAATTATCTACCATTAGTGACTTGTGTTTGGATAAATCACACCAATGGATAGATGATGATAATTTTTATCATCAAAACAAGTGCATTAAAGTTGTAAGTATATGAACCTAAATTAGCTTGAACACATTTAAAAATGTTTTCTTTATAATTTTCTTGTGAATACATAACAACAGAATGGAACTATGCACTACACTAAGGGTAAAAGTATCTTTCAGATGAAGACCTTGTTATCTTTTAAAATATTTTTTTTCCCTTTTACTATTTCTTACCTACCATAAATGTGAACTTGATTTCAATTTTTCCTCAAATCTTGAGCTCAGGTGCTTCATTTGATGTTTTTCCTGGAGGGCAGCAACCCATTACATGCTAAAGGATATTTTAGAGTATTGCATACCCAGAAAAAAAGCACACACAAATATTCAGTCATAGCTCTTCCTTCAAAGTCAATATTTATGTTTATTTCTCTCAGGCTTAATGACAATTAGATTGAGCAAAGCAGGCACCGGGAGGACATTGCATTCATAAAGCAATTGCATGATGCAAGAGTACATGGATACATGTCACTATGCATTTATCAAAAACCCATGAAAGTTTATAGCACAAGGAATGAGCTTAATATATATAAATTTTGAAAAATCATTTAGAAGATTGGAGGACCCTAGGATGGAATGCAGAATATGACAAAAGAATCTTAACTGTGTTATAATGTATGAAACATCTCTAAAAGGATGGTGGGAGGTGCTGACCTAAGTAACTTTGAAAATGAGTAGAATCTGTAAGAATAAGAACAAACATAATGTAGATATAAGTGCCGTACCCTAACTGATAAAGTTATTTCCCACAGAGGTACAGTTACAAATTCTGAAACCATTATACATACATACTGGAACTGAACATTTAAGTAAATGATTGGCAAATGGTAGGAGCCAGATTTCTCATTTTTGAAGTGAAATGTTACAGCTAACAAGGTAGGAGGCTACAATGATCTGTATCCTAATGGACTAGAGTTGTAGACATCAGTATAAACTTATGTTTAGGTTAATATAAATGCAGATGATTACACATAGAAATATTTATAATTGTGTATATATTCATGGATGTGTTAGTACACACACACATTTCTTCTTGCTCTGTGCTATACACTGAATGTTTTTGTCCCTCTCCTCAAAATTCACATGTTGAAACCCTAATCCCCAATGTGATGCTGTTTGGAAGGCAGCTAGGTAGTGAGGGTAGAACCCTTATGATGGGATTAGTGTCCTTATAAAAAGAGAGCAAGAGAGCTTGCTTCTCCTCTCTCTCCCTGCCCTGTGAAGATGTGAGAAGGCAGCTGTCTACATGCCAGGAAGTCGACCTCACCGGAATCCACCTATGCTGGCACTCTAATCTCAGACTTCTACCCTCCAGAACTGTGAGAAATAAATGTTTATTATTTAAGCCATCCAGTGTAAGGGATTTGGTTACAGCAGTTTGAGCAGACTAGGACATTCTACCAGCTGAGTGAGCCTGCAAGAAATGACACCCCAGCAGCCATGAGTATACCTAGAGTCTAGCTCTTGATTTCTAATACCATTCTCCATTTAAAAATAACCCAGGGATCCTTGTAGAAATGACTGATTCCAGGACTGGGCAGAAAATACACAAGATGAGCCTGGAGCAATTTGTGGTGCCAGAAAGCAAGAAAGGATGGGGTATGTCAGAAAGGACACAGGGACCAACTGAATAAGCTCCCCATGACGAAGCTGGAATGATGTAAACAACAAAAAAGTAGTACTAGATTATAACACAAAGTATGAAATAACTATTTATGAGTCCATACTTACATAAAACAATGTTTGAATAAATAAATACATGGAGGGAATAGAAAAATCTGCTGTGCGGAATAACTCCAAATAACAAAAACTATATAGTACAGATGCTCTGCTCCCAAGGAGGTGGATTGTAATTCCCACTCCTTGAGTGAGGGCTGCACATAATGACTTCCTTCCAAAAGAAAGAGGTGGGAAAGTGTAGCTTAACGGTGGGGAAACTTGACAAACACGATCTTAGCCAGGTGATCAAGGTTAACATCATAGTGAAAAGTCACATTGCTAGTATGTATGCTCTACATGGTATGATAAAAATGGCATTTTACCTCTGTAGGCTTCTTCTCCCAAACCAATAAGTCTGGTTTAATTATGGGAAAAACATTAGACAAATCCCATTTAAGGGACATTCTACAAAATCCCTTCTCAAACTGTCAAAGTCAAAAAAAACAAGGAAAGTCTCAGAAACTGCCAAAGCCAACAGAAGCCTAAAGAGATGTGACCGCAAAATGCAGTGTCGTATCCTGAATGGGATCCTGGAAGAGAAAAAGGTAAATTAGGTAAAAACTAAGGAAATCTGAATATAGGATGGACTTTAGTTAATAATGTATCGATATTGACTCACTGATTTTGACAAATGGACCATGATAATATAAGATGTTAGTGATAGGAGAAACTGGGTGTGGCATACACAGGAACTCTCTGTACTATCTTTGCAATTTTTCTATCAATTCATTACTATTTTAAAATTAAAAGATTATTTTAAAAAGTCTGGCTAGGGCACGATTTAATCTTGGAGAACAAAGTCACTGCCCTGTCACAGTTCTTTGGCATACTTGTTTCAAGAGTTCCTCATTTCTTCCAACACTGAGTAGAAGCTCCAAACCTGCCTTAGAACCTGTCCATAATTTGGCCACGAATTTGTTGTATCATTTTTTTCTACATTATTTCTCTGTTATTAAACTGTAATGCATTACTAGTACTCTAGTCAGACCGGTATCTTCACTGCAGATTTTGGTTTTCCCTTTGTCTGGACTGCTCCACCTGTTTTTCAGATCGTACCTACTCTCACTGGTGTGCTGGTTCATAAAAATGGAAAAAAAAATCCCCAATTTGTAGTGTTTGCCCATTTATGTGATGTAAATGCACCCACAACGGCTGATTTTAAGTTGCCAATGGTTTAACAATTAGCTAGAAAAATTCCTAAATGTTTAATAGCCTGCTGTCACAGATGTAAATATGTACCACCTCCTTTCAGACAGTCTCAGTTCCCTTTAAAGTCGTTCTCTTCTAAACTTCTGTTTCCCAAGCACCTTTGAAGACGGTTTATTGTATAGTACTTATTGGCAGTTATGAAGCAGTCCCAGGAATCTTGAGGAGCTAGGTTAGAACACTGGCTCTGCTACTTAAGAGCCATGTACATTTGAGAAATTACTTAAATGTTCTGAGACTCAATTTCCTCATCTTTGAAATGGGAATAATAACACCTTCCCTACTTGCCTTCCAGAGCTGATTGTAAGGATGGAATAATATACCATGAAAATATTTTGACAAAAGTGCTGTGTAAATACAGGGTGATAATACTATTATCTACTGTAAAGTAAATGTATATGTCCCAAGTTTAGAAAGAGGAGATATTTCACTTGTTCAACAAATGTGTATTATTTTACTACCACATGTTAGACTCTGTTCTGGGCGTTGTTCTCTCTCTGAGATGAACTGATTTTATGGAGCAATATTAGCTTAAGGATAGGGTAAAGGTTAATGAATGAGGTTCTTGGGGGCAGTTATCCAATGATTCTGAAAGTAGAATTTCAGGAAAAGTATGAGACATTGAAGTATATTGAACAGGAAGCAAAGGCAGAGAAGGTCCATCATTTGGAGAATTAGCTATTTTAGCTTAAAGTAGCTGCTTGTGCACCAAGTAGGGTCTTTACAAGATGGAGCTGAGGGGCTTAATTTACTCCATCTGATGTTTCACACTGTGGTTAAGTATGTGGACATAGGAATTTGTCTGCTGGGTTTTGCATCCTACTTACGCCTTTTATTAGCTGCGTCACCTTGGTCTAGCTGCTTAACATTTTGAACCTCTGTTTCATGATCTCTTTGAAATAATAATTATCTCTGCATGATAAGGTTTTCGTAAGGATAAAATGTGATAATGAATGTAAAAATATTTAGGGAGTTGTCTGGCACAAAGTGCTTGATATAATCCCTGAAAGTTCTGCATGAATTGTGTACTTTTACAGTTCCAAGTGCTAAGGTCAGAACCATTGGAACGTCCCAGGTGAGTTACTTCTTTCACTGTGTATTTGTATTGATTTGAGATAAGATTACCCTTCTCTGGACACAGCCAGTTTCCTAACTGATTGAGTCCCTGTGATTTTAGGCAGACCACTTTAGCTCTCTACGTAACAGCTTCTATTCTGTTAAAGGTGGCATTTAGCTAACTAGCTAGTAGAATTGCAAAGTCACAATTTACTTTATATAAAAATGGCAATACCCAAGTCAAATTCTTCACCTAAGAGAGGACTACATACACCACAGATACATAGTGTTTTTTGAGCAAGGGCCTGCATCAGAATGAACTGTGGAATCTTATTTATTTATTTTTATAAACATGAAGCCATCCTCATTTGTAGAGATTCTGAATCAGTAGCTGTTGGGTAGTTCATTTATCAAAGAGATCAATGAATGTTAATATAACAACAACCTAATATTAATCATACAAAGACCTAATATTCATGTAGAATTGGGATGAATTATACAGAAAGATTTTTTATCTGTTCCTTCTCTCTTTCATCCGTTTTAACCAGAAATCTTTGTTACACATTCCCTAAGGCTGAATTGACTTGTAATTGCCCTTTTTCTTCTCCAAGTTAAAATTTTTATGATGGAAAATACCTTTCTCCTTATTCTATATTTTTCCTTCTGTCAAGGCAAATTTCTGCTTTGGACTGCAATGGTTATAGAACACAGAAAGAATGTATGTTTTTCATTTTTATTATAAAAAAGCATGTAAAAGAAGATTTTTGATATATAGGTACTTGTCCTTATAAATAATATATAAGAAATTAAAATGTTCTGACATACCAGGAATTTGGAATGGTTAAAAATGTGAAATATGTTGGGCTCTATTTAATAAGTTTGTAATGGTAGAAAGTCAAAAAGAAGATCAGACCCCTGACAATAAAAACTTCACAATCCTTCCCTTCCTGGTTTCAACATTAATTATTTTTAGTTTATTTTAGTGATAAGGTGAGGGAAAAATTAGAAGGTAACAAAGATATTGTAATATTGGATGGGGTCTCTTCATAAACTCTTATCACCTTTTTTCTTTTCTGTTCCTATTGTTTTTGAAATGGTGCTGATTGGTTTTAATTGGGGTCATGTGTAAGGCATTATGAGGTCAGTTAAACTTCCCAACGCTGTGCATCCAATTGGCCTATAATCATCTGTGTGTTATGAAGGATCCTTTAGCATCCATAGCTAAAGGAGAAGACTACTGGTATTATCCTAGAATCTATCTCTGAACTGTCCCAGGAGACACTGAAATAGACACCAGTTTGAAAGTCCTTTGAGAACCTTTTTACTCATGACACCTTGGTATATTGATGTGAAACTGCATTCATATGGTAATATCTATCTCCATGAAATTTCTGTAGAGTTGTGTTCTAGGAAATGAACATATTCTTCATAAACGCACATGTACACACATTAATAAAGAGTCACAAGGGTTTTATACCACATTTTAACTTATACATATGGTAGTGACTTTAGCGATTTAGAGAAAATCCCATTTTATAATGGGGACATTGAAATTCCAGGAAGGAACACAATGACAATTCAAATTCCCATCAGAATATGAGAAGGCAGGGCTTGAACTCCCAGCATAGTTCTCTTTTTGCAATAAAATGTGTATGCAAGTACTTGGAGACAAGGATACAGACAGATATAGATATACATCTATAATACAAAACTGGTTGGAAGTGAGTAATTTCCAATCAATCTACTATGAAACAAGAACCACTAATTTTAGCTTGACCTTGAGCCCAAGTGGTTTGTTTTTACTATTTTTCCATACTGGACACATTCATCCTATAAAGAAAAACATTTAAAAGACCAAATAATCTTGATTATTTTCTGTCATAACTAATGAAAAAGGGTTTCAATAAATGCTCTAATTTAATACGTTTTGTGTAATTAAGACTTTTTAACCTTTACAGCACTTACCACAAAGGTTTGCCTGTAAGTACTGCTCAGTAAACCAGTATTAATTAAGTAAAAGGATGAAATGCAGGCATTCATTGACAATGAATGAATTGTGGATAATTGCATTTCCATGTGTTTGAAGGAAGAAGGAAAGAAGATAAATGTAACAAATACCAACTAAGTACCAGTCACTTTTTAGCCATTATCTAATTTAATCCTTAGCATGTTGGAAAGCTGGGGTTTAGATCAAACAATAAGAAGGGTCATGATTAGGGTTTGAACCCAATTCTCTCTGATCACAAAGCCCATGCTTTTTCCTTTTTCTTTTTTTTTTATTTCAGAGTATTATGGGGGTACAAACACTGTAGTTCCATAAATTGCCTTTGCACTACCCAACAAGCATGCCCATCCCCCAGACGGTGTGCACCACATCTGTTAGGTGTGGATTTACCCGTCCCATCCTCTCCCCTTCCACCTGCCCGACACACTATGAATGTTACTTTCCATATGCACACATTAGTGTCAATCAATTGGTACCAATTTAACAGCAAGTATATGCGGTGTTTGTTTTTCCATTCTTGTGATACCTCATGGAGCTGAAGCCCGTGCTTTTTAATAGAGTCAAATCCATAATAAAGAGGTTTTAATATGCTTTTTCTGTAGCTATTTTCAAATGTCTAAGTGCCTGAGTAGGGCAGGAGAAGAAAGAAAAGAAAACAGAGTCAAATTCCCTGTAGACAAAATTTTCATGTCTAAATGGTATATGCTGTTCTTTGTTTGTATGGTGTCACAGTGCAACCCAATACTATGCAACTCTCATCATCTCAAGACATATGGAAAGAGTTTTATGTTTTAAACAATTAGACTTGACAGTGCTATTGTTTCTTTCTTATTTAATATCCCTCAACCTTGGAGCACAGCCAGAATCTGTATTCTGTCTCCAAATTTAATTCTTATTCTTTCTACATATAGTTTAGTTGTCAGAAAGCAGCAACTTAATGATATTTGTTTCTGTGGCTTGGGATCATCTGGGTTATGTCACTTTTCAGCTGACCTCCTTAGCTCAGAGGAAATAAAGTTCTCTGTCTAATGATCTTTTGGGGCCTTGTATTGTTGGCGATTTTGCTTTCTAAATCCTCTGTTGTTTTGTAAATGTCATGAGATGATAAGATTTCCAGATATTAATTTGTGCCTGCTCAAAGGAGGAAGGTAGTTATACATATGGAAGGAGCAGGAAATAAGGATATTGTCAAGGAGAAACTAGCTAAGTCATAGTTGTTGGTGTGTAACATGCTGGTTTGGAAAGTCTAAAACTCCAGGAGAGATGGAAACAAGAGTTAGGGAGTGGGGAAAAAGGTATCTCTACATTTTGTATCATTTCAATTCAATTCAATTCAATCTACTTCAAATTGTTTCAATTCAGTTCAACAAACATTTCTTTGAGCTCTTGGTAAAGAGCAAGTACTGTCCAAGGTGCTGGAAAAGTATAGCTTTCTTTAAGGATTTGTGTGGTCAAGCGAAAAAGGACTAATAATGTGTCTAGCCTTGAGAAAGTCACTTTGCCTCCCCTGGCCTCAGTTTCCTCATCTGTTAAATGGTGATCTCTTTACCCATTCACATTAGGTGACAACTTTTATGGAAAAGAAACACATTGTAGGGGCTCGGAAAAATGGCGGATTAGGGGTGACCTCCTGGCTCTCTGCTCCCAGAGTGGGAGGTGAAGAACACGGACACCCACAGCGAGTGAGGTGCTCTCCCACAGGATCAGCTTTGTGAATCTGCAGAGAAGCAGCGAGGGACAAGCAGCACCGCGGATAAAGTAAGGAGAACTGTAAAAACACTCGCAAATACCGGAGAATGTGGGACAAAGGGAAGTTCAGCGCGGGTCAGCTGCGCCCGGCAGCGGGCTGGCCCAGGCAGAGAGATCTGACTCACAGGAAGGCGACTCTTCCTTTACTAAGCCCCACTCCCACGCAGGCAGGGAAGTGCCAGAAGTCGGAGCAAAGCGGTAGCACAGACTGCCAGGCGGTGGGGAGCCGAGACAGGAGGGGGTCCATTGTGAACGCGCTGGAGCGCGGCGCTGGGGCAGCATTAGAGGGGAGGGGCTGTTCGGAGCAGGCTCTCTGCGGATTGGACTCCGCGAGCCCACAGAGGAGAGTTTGGAGGCAGCTTCTCGCCACAGGAGACCGCCAGGACTAGATCGCGGGAGAGGAACTCCATAAAAGAGGCTCTCCTCGTGGAAATCACTGAAAGTCTGGCGGGTGCTGGGAGGGACACAGCACAGAGTCCTCCCGCGGAGGACGGCGGGCACCAGTGCGGCTCTGGGAGGCAGCTGCCCCGGACGCCTTCTCAGTGCAGTCAGCTTCAGCGCTGACTAGCAGAGGGTGGGCAGCCACAATTCGGGGAACCCAAAGCCTGTGACCACGAGAACTTGTTGCCTGGGCACCAGCCTGAGTCATAGCTGCTGACACTGTGGCAGAGCTGGTTGAGCCCCACGAGGAGAGTAGCAGGCGTGGCCACCTTTTTTTTTTTTTTCCTTTCTTTTTCCCCAATCTGTGGACAGTCTGTCCCAACAGCGGAATCAAGCCCCGCCTCTGTTAGGGCGGAAAAGGGGGAAAGAACAACACTTCCACCGAGTTTCCAGGCAGTCTCCGGCTGCCCTGTTCCATTCAGTCGCCGGAGAGACCGCTTGTAGAACAGTGATCTGAGTTATATAAGTCCCCCTCTGCCAGGCGACTCCACCTCTGCCCCAAGACACTGCGCTAAAGGGCCGGCCTCTGCCACTAGGCAGAGTAAAGGAGCCACTTTTTCTTTTTTTTTATGTTTTGGGTAGAGCTGTGATCCCAGACGATATAACCAGACCCTCCGCTAGGCGACTCGACCCTTCCCCACGCATAGCGCCAAAGGGCCTGCCTCTGCCCCCAGGCAGAGTAAAGGAGTAAAGGGGTTGCTTTTAGCTTTTGGTGTTTTTTTTTTTTCTCCTCTCTTTTTCTTTTTTTCTTCCTCTTTTCTTTTCTTCCCTTTTTCCTCTTTTTTTCTTTTCTTTTTTCTTTTTTTCTATATACATATTTCTCTTAATTCTTACTCTTTATTTTTTTTGCATATATATATATATATACACACACACACACACACACATTTCTCTTCTTTCCTTCTCTTTCCCTTCTTCCTCCTTTTTATCCTGTTTCTACGAGTGTGTATGTGTGTGAGTGTATATCTGAAACCCACGACTGCAGGATCCCTACTGTTGAATCTCCACAGTGGGGCTACTTTGCACCGAAGAGACAGCATGCACCCCAAAGAGTGCCTAGCGACCAAGGAAGCCGTTCTTCAAGCTGAGACACTTAGTCACCTCTTTGCTGCGACTTGTTAGCTAGAGCTGCCAGCCAAACAGACAGACTCCACTTCGGGAAGGGCCGAGTAGATAGTAAAGGATGCTGTTTTCTCATCGGGTTCCTGTAGCCTCATTTTCGCAGTGACTTGGTAATCAGTGCCTCCTCCCAAAGAATTGGTTCCCCACCCTTGGTAATGCGGAGGAACAAGGGAAGCTGTTCTCTGGACTGTGACCCTGTAGGGGTGGTGGATGACCCTTGACTATGATCTGACCACCGAGTTTGCGTACCAAAGGGACTGATCCCACATCTGCTTGGGTGGAATAGCAGGTCAGGCTGCTTTCTAGTCTGGGTCCCACAGAGGCCTTAGGCAGGGCCTCTCTAGCAGCCCTGAAGTGTGTACTTCTTACCAGCTAGTCAACCCTGCCCTTGAAGGGGTGGAATAATAAGGGTCACAGCTTCCTGAGCTGAGATGCCAGGTAGCCCCAGGAAGTGCCCTTCCCCCAGTCTGGGGGTTATCTGCCCCTCAGGCAGGTGAA
>CAUYSK010040306.1:0-16875 GCA_963575035.1 Avahi laniger | reverse complement strand
ATCTTCCTCCAGCTGAAATGGCTTCTAGGATGCTAGCCATTCACCAGAAACTCCACACTTTACCTTGCAGCGAAGGGATTGCTGCACCCAATTTGCAGATGTGGAAACTGAAGCTCTCCCCAGTCATGACCATAAAATCTGTTGCTTGCTCTCAGAACACACAGGGTGCTCTGCTGCTCCACGCCCCCGTCTGAGGCATGCCCTGTGCCTGGAATGCGGCCCTATCCACGCACACTCACACCGCCCTCCCGGCCCCACCCAAACTCCAGTTTCTCCTACAAACCCTGATCGGGAATCACTCCCTCTCTGAGGTCTTCCGGCCTTTCTTTTCTTCCCTCCAAGGACGTCAGTCCTCCAGACCTACTCACACCCTGGTCATTCTGTGTCACCGTGAGCAGCCGTTGTCTGCTTCCCTGCCCGCTTCTCCCACCCGTCAGACTATGCCACACAGACGCAGGCTGCGCACTGGCCGGGCAGCAGCTAACGACACGGAGGTGCCCCCGTCCTTCTGAAACTTACTACCTAAAGGCAGAGGCAGAAAATAAGTAAGCAGGCAAATCAAAAACATTATTATAAATTGTGATAAATGTCATGAAGGGAAATAAGGGCTGGTCACTTTAAATAGGGCTGTCAGACAAACTCCCAAATCTCAATGGCTTAGTAAATAGAAGTTCGTTTCGCTGTCATCCCAACCCAGTCGGTACTGCAGTGCGTGGCTCTGCGCCATACAGTCAGGCAGAAATCCAGGCTGACGGAGGCCATGGCCTCTTCAACGCGTGGCTTCCACGTCATCCTGTGGGTCGACACCAGGAGCCGACAGGGAAGACGGAGGCTGGAAGGTCCCTGATGGAAGGTTCCTCCAGGCCAGGCCTGTCAATGGCAAGCATTGCCTTCGATCGTGTTTCTTTGGTTACAGCTCAGTCACATGGTACACTAGTTTGTTAGGTCTGCAGGAGCAAGGTGATGGCACCCCAAAGTAAGTGGCTTAAACAACAGAAATGTATTTTCTCACAGCTCTGAAGGCCGGAAGTCCAAAATCAGGGTGTTGACACGGTTGGTTCCCTCCGATGGTGGTGAGGGAGAATGTGTTCCGTGCCTCTCCCCAGCTGCTGGTACTTTGCTGGCAATCTTGGGCATGCTTTGCTTCTAGAAGCATCACCCTGATCTCTGCCTGTGCATGTGTGTCTCTAAATTTCCCTTTTTATAAGGACACCAGTCATGTTGGGTTAGGGGCCCACGCCGCTCTAGCTTGACATCATATTAGCTACTTATATCTGTAATGACTCTATTGCCAAATAGGTATATTCTGAGGTACTGGGAGCTAAGACTTTAACTTGTGAGGTTTTGTGGGACACAGTTTAACCCCGTGACACATGGTAATGCCCAGTCGCAGAGGCGGCTGGGAAATGTATCAGCTGTGTGCCGGGAAGACCAGGAAACATTTGGTGAGCATCTAGTGTCTCCGTTCTACCACGGAAGGCTGAAAGCAGACACAGTGGCCGGATGTGACCTGCGTGAGACTGGTCACTTCTTAAGGACAGAGGCTTGTCCAGAACCGACTCTGAATCTCCCCGCACCGACTCGAGGCCTGGGTTTGGATCCTTTCTCACTGGGTAAATATCTGTTGAACTGAACTGGACTCGGAGTTTGCTCGAGGGTGGAAGACAGCAGAGGCTGCACAGTCAGAGCACGGGGGCTTTATACCCGAGTGGTTAAGACGGTTCAGAAACAGAGCCGTGTGTGTATGTTCATGTGTGATAACTGCCTTATGATTCTGGCTGGAAATCCCAGGCAATTCTGCCAACTCTGACCAAAGCCAAAAAGAAACAGCTACACGACGAAAAGAAAATGTGTGTCTTCCTTGCTAAGCCAGCCCCAGCTGAGGAGGAGTTTGGGTGTGAAATGGGGAATAGGGAGCATTTAGCTTCACTCTCCAGCATCTAACAGCCCAGCCCCTCCCCCTGTCCCCATCGTGAAAGCCAGAGTCACGAGGAAGGAAAGGCTTTTCATGGCCGGGGGTCAAGGACCCGTCAGTAGAGGATGGATCTGTCTGATGGTCCCCCACAGCTACGAAAGATCAGGGTGGTGCTAGTGACATGGCTGGGGCTGGCATCCCACATGGGAAGCACTGAGTTAGTCAGACAGGCACCTCTGATGACCTTGGGGGCCTCGGGTGCCAGCCGAAAGGCCACATTCACCACGTATAACCCCAGTAACAATAACTGCCATTTTCTGAGGGCCTAGTATGTGCCAGAAACCGGACTAACTGCACACGAACTGACTGATTCTTTAAAACAGCACACAGGTCGCTGCGACTGTCTCCATTTCACAGGCACGGGACCAGACATCACAGAGGCTCAGTGGCTTGTTCAAGGGATTCAAACCCAGATCTGGTGGACACCAAAGCCAGCACCCTGTACGGCAGTGCCTTCCTGCACCGCAGTCTCTCCGCCTTTGGACCTGGGAGTCGGGAAAATGTGGTGGCCGAGAGCAGGAGCCAAGTGGTCTGACCTCATGACTGCGGATCCTGGCCCCTCGACTTCCTAGTGGGGCGGTATTTCACCTCTGTAAGCCTTGTGGTCGTCCATTTGGCTGCTGTAACACACTGCCATAGACTGGGTGTCTTACACCGAAGAAATGTATTTCTTACGGTTTTGGGGGCTGGGACGTCCAAGGTCAAGGGCTAGCAGACTTGGTGTCTGGTGAGGGCCCACCCTTTGGCTCAAAGAGGGCTGTCTTCTCGCTGTGTCCTGAGGGATGAGGGAGCTCTCTGGGGTTCTTCTATAAGGACACTAATCCCATCCATGAGGGCCCCACCCACACGACCTGACCACCCTGCAAAGGCCCATCTCCTCATACTGTCACGTTGAGGGCAGGATCTCAACGTGTGAATTTGGGGCAGACAGTCTATAGCAAGCCTCAATTTCCTTATGTATAAAATAGACCTAGCAAGAGTAATTATTAATACTTCAAAGGGCTGTTACAAGCATTAATTTAACTTAGCACAGTATTCAGCACACAATAAACGCTAAGAACCAGTTTGCTATTACTACTAGCTCATTCACACACTTATTTCCAACTTCCAACTCAAATGTCGCCTCCTCAGAGGAGCCTTTCTTAACTCCCCTGTCTAAAGTGGCCTTGCGGTCCTTCCGGCAAGTCTGACTGCTCATTTCCCTCCCAGCCCCTGTCACCTGTCTGGCTCGTGGCTTGGTTACGGACCTGTTTTATGCCTTTCCCCTGCTAACCCTCCAGCCTCACAAGGCCCTGGGCCTGGCATGGTGACGGGCACGTGGCAGGTGCCCAGTAACTTCGTGTGGGTGTGGAGCGAAAGGCCACTGCTAGCTCTGTGGCCTTGGGGACGTCATTTTCCTTCTCTAAACCCGAGTTTTTTCACTTGTAAAGCAAAGGTGTTAGTGTCACTTGGGGAAGCCCTTGCAGGCCGGGTGGCCCATGGAGCTCAGCCGCCCCCCGCCTGCTTTGCTCCGTGGGAGCCTGGCCTGTCCTGCATGCTCCGCCTTGGTGAGCTCCCCTCAGCAAGCGTCAGCGGCAAAAATCGTTGTAAAATCTAGACTTTGACTCCAAGAGGAGCACGCCACCTCCCTGTGATTGAGCGGGAGCCAAGGACAAACAGGTAAAAAGCTGCACTGCTGTTACCGAGCCTTTACAACGCACCTGACACCGTGCTCTGCGCTGAAATGTTAGCTTGTTACGATGACCCCTCCAAGGAGGAGCCAGTTTGCTTTATTACAAAAATGAGGAAATGAAGGTGACTCCCCCAGGTCGACACCGCCTATGAGTGGCAGGGCTACAGAGGTGCAGGGTGATTATATAGTCAAACCGCTCCTCTGATGCTTGCTGACTGTCTTAGCCCCTCACTGACTCAGTTTTCTTTTCTGCAAAATGGGGGAATCACAGCACCAATGTCATTGGGTTCCTCTGAGGGTTAAGTGAGTTCAGCCATGCTTAGCACAACACCATGCGTCCAAAGTTGTGCTAGCTACCTTCTATCTCTCTTTTCCCAGGTCTGCTTATTAACCAGGGATTCTCCAAGCAAGGACCCCACCAGTAGCATCAGCAGCATTAGAGAACTTGCTAGAAACATCAGTTCTTGGGCCCCACTCCAATGTCGCTGAATCAGAAATTCTGGGCCTAGCCCAGTGATCTGTGTTCTAACACACTGACTGCCAAACTAGAAAAAAATGATTTTTTCCTTGGGGCCATGACGTTTTATTACAAAAATAGGATAAAAACTTTGAAAACAAAATGATCCTTTCTAATTTAATGAGAAATTTGTTATTTTTTATTGTTTTCTGTGTATTTTTCCAATGAAAAGTAATATATGAAAGCTTGAAAATCAGTTATGTAAAAAGTAATGTGAAAACTTAAAAATTGTTCATAAGAATAAAGTGTTTTTCTTGACTTGTCAGGCTTCAGTGTAATTTAAAGGTTAACATAAATAGAAAAATGAAATTTATTGACTTCTATTCATTTAATCCATGTTTCCAGAATTAAGTTGTCAAAATTAATTGTAACAATAAGAACAGCAACAAGTAAGATTTTCACGAACCAACTGCAGGGTTTTGCTTTAGGAGGGCCCGGGCTCAAAGCTAGTGTCACTTAAACACAACTCACATGGCAGTTGATGTGCTAACAGCCGTCCAGGTGACTCTGCCACCCATCCAAGTTTGGGAACTTCTCCCTTCCTCCTGCCACCCCGCAAAGAAGAACAAACGCATCAATGATTACAAGACACACCATTATTTCATACACTGCTAAGACAGAAAGAGCATTGTCAACTAAATTATAATGCAGTCCTTTCTTATCATGATGATTCTAAGACATTTTTATTTCAGAGACGTTAGAATGTGAAAAGAAAATTACATCTCAGCATCAATGAGATTTAGCATTAGGAATATTTAGAGGATGAGAAACTAAGTTGTTGCTCATCTCTTCTCTCCAGTGGTTTGCAGCCCTAACTGCACGTGAGACCCTCACCTGGCTCGGTGGTAGAATCTGAAAGTGCCCGTGTCCAGCTGGCACCCGGACCGAGCACATCGGATCCCTGGGGCTGGACCAGGCATTAGCAGTGCCTAAAGCTCCCCAGGAGACTGCGATGTGCAGCTCGGCTTGAGGGTCACGACTCTGGGTCAAATTTCTATCCTCACCTACCTTAGGTGGAGATGAAATCGAGTTTCCTGGGCTCTAACAGATAAAACCCTGGCCATAAGTCCCAATCAGCATTCCTCACGGGCCTTCGGCATCTCGCTAATGGCGACATGCAAAGAAAACAAATTTTAGCCCCTGAATAAACATTCTCTCTTTGATCAGGGATGATGGTGAAAAAGGAACCCTCTTAAAAAGCTATGAACATACTATGCATTTGTCTCTTCCTTACAATATCCCTTTGAGGTGGGGGTCTGATCCCCATTTTGCAGATGTGTAAACTGAGGCTCAGAAAGGGGAAGTCACTTGTCCAAGATCACACAGCTGGGACACAGCAGGAAGGATTGAAACTCGCCCATTAGTGGAAGGGCTGGAGCCTTTGTCTTGCCCCTGACCCTGAGGACAGGGTGCCCTGGGTCCCTTTCTCGATGCTGCTTCAGCCTGGGGCTTTCGCGTGACGAGTGTGAGTTCACATTCACTTCGCTGGCCTCCCAGAGTTCTCTCCGCAGCTCTGAGCCTCCCTCCCGAGTTCCAGCTGCTCACACCAGCTGCCCTCGCAGGGCTGCCCCCGATCGTCCATTCCCCAGCCTCAACACACTGCCCAGCGGGGAAGTCACCCTCTTTGCTGCCTGATTACGCCTGACTTCCTGGTGTCTGACAGGGATCACTGTTCGTCCTGTAAATAACTCCAACCTTGCAGGACCCCCTGATTCCATTCTCAATTCCATCATTCGTGAGGTTGTATCAACATTGTTTTCTTTGCAACTTTTTCCCCTTTGTCTCTTCACTTGCGTCCTGTCTGTCCTGCCCTGCCTGGGCCCGGGCATAAGCTTCCACATGGGTCACCTGCGTCCCTTCACCCAGCGCATCCCTCCCCCAGCAAACTCTCCAAAGTCGGAAGTTACAGTCAAATGCCTCGGGGTGACATTCGAGGCTGTGGCGATCTGGTCCCTGCCTGTCTCCCAGTTCTCCTCTTGCGCCAGCTCCCTACATCAGCCAATCTGGACTGCGTGTTGTCTTCTAAAATAGTTCTCAGGGTTCCTATTTCTGAGCTTGGCTAATGCCGTTCCCTCTGCCTAGAATGCCCTTCCTAACCTACCTTGCTTGGAGGACCTCATTCGTTCTTCCTGGCCAGCCCCAAAAGTTCCTTCTTTTAAAAAGCTGCCTCCTTAATCCACGGAAGGCTGCACTGGAAGAGGGAACGGTACAGGTTTTCGACCTCAGCTTGCAACCTGGCTCTGGAAATCGGTTCCCTGAGCAGCAGTTCCTCTGTCAGTAACGTCAGGATGGCAGGGTGCGAGGTGATCCTGTAAAGGCCTTCGGTAGATAGTAGTTTCTTTCTCCCTAGTGTTCTTAAACCTCTGAATACGTTACAAGCCACTCAATAGCTAAGCCAAGGTGAGGAGCAGGGGTGTGAATCAGAACGTTCTGGGTGGCAAGTGACAGCAACCCGATACAAACTGACTTCGTTGAAAAGGAAATGTATCGACTCATGTAAACAAAAAGCCCAGGGGTAGGATTAGCTTCAGGCACAGATGGAGTCAGGGACCCAAATGATGTCACCAGATTCTTTTCTTTCTCCCACCTGTCCTTTCTCTCTCCCTGTTGGTTTCTTCTATTTCGGCTTTTTGGTTTCCCGTTCAGACGCTCCACACGTGGGGACGCTGCGTAGCCCCCACTCGCGTCCTGATGGCTTAGCAACCCTGGTGGGAAAAGAGGCCTGCTTTTCCCAGGGTCCAGCAGACAGTCCTAGGCCTGACTTTGACCGCACTGGCTGTCACACGCATGCCCTCGACCCCATCACTGTCAATGTCCACTCATGAAGCAGAGGGCTGCGGTCGGTCCCAACAGAGCCACGTGGACCGAGGATGGGGAAGAGCTGGTTCCCCAAGCAAAGTCGGGATGCTTCACCTGGAAGAGCAGGGACAGGATGTCGAGCAGGCCCAAGACAAATGTCTATGGCAATGGCTGGGATTAGAGCCAACGTGCAGGGTAGCTATGCTTGGAGAAATTGCATGAGGATGTCCCAGAGTGCTCTTCTTCCCACTGACTCTGCAAGGGCAGGGCCAGTCTTCCAAGCTCATGTTCCACATGATCCCTGGGACCACACCTGTGGGACAAAAGGTCCCCTCTCCTCTTCCAGGCTCTGCTGGCAGCCGCACAGTGCCCACGGCCTCTCCCACCTCCCTCGCACCATCTTCCGCTTCCTGGCGCCTGTGCGTGAGGAGCCCAGTCCTGGCTCTAGTGCTGCAGGCCGCTCACCGACAGCACAACCTTGAGCAAGTGACTGCACCTCAAATGCCACCTGCTTTGTCTACACAATGAGTGCTCCAATAAGAAAATGGCCAGTTATCCAACTCCATGGAAATAACAACAGTGGTTAACATTTACTAAGTGCTCGCTCGGGGCCAAGTCCATATTTTTATTTATCTTATTTTATTAATTTTGTATTTTTCTAATCACACACTTCTCAGAGCAAGTCCTTACTAAGTGCTTTCCATGCATAATCCCAGTGAACCCTGTCAATGATGTTAGCAGGAAGGAACCGTCATAACATCCCCGTTTAGTAGACGGAAAAGCTGAGCCCAAAGAGGCTACGCACACCGACCCAGGCCGCACAACTAGGAGATGCCAGAGCTAGAACTCGAACTTGATCTAACCGTCTCTAGAGTCCACACTCTCAGTCACTATAGCCGTTTATTCTGTAAATGTTTATTAAGCCACTACTATGCATCAGGTGCTGTTTCAGATGCTAGGGCCACAGCAGTGAGCAAAGCTAGGACACAAACCCATGCCTGCATGGAATTTACATTCTAGTGGCAGGGAGAGTGAATTAACAAGTGACTTTAAGAACGCGTATGTACATCATGTCCGCGTGTATGTGTGTGTATATAGTGCTAAGGAGAAAAACAAAGCAGGAAATGGAGTGGTAGGGAGTTCTTGGGAGCACTTGAGTGTGGAGGGGTGATCACTTTTAAATAATGTGGCCAGGGAAGCTTTCACTGGGAAGGGGACACTGAGTTGCCACCTGGAGGAGTAGGCGGGGGATGGGGTTTTTGGGGGAGAGGGAACAACGTGCTAAGAAAACAACAGGGGTAGTGAGGTTTGCCGGGTATGACTGGAGTCTCCTCTCGGGCCCACCCGGCCATCGCGCAGCCTCAGCTCCCACCATGAGCAATATTCGTTCCCGGCTCGGTGGCTGCCCGGCACCCAGAACCAGCTGGCGTGCGGACGGCCGGAAGGCTGGTTCAGGAGCAGGCAGCGCTGTGAGCACCTGGGGGAGGGTGGGCATGGGCAGGAAGGGGCAGGGCCGGCGAAGGCGGGGTGCTGGCATCGTCCTGTCGCCCTGCTGTGCCAAACTGTGCCCCAAACTCCCCAGGTACATGTGCACAGGCACCCGCCGCAGGCACTGTGCCCAGAGAGCGTGGGGTTACCCTGACACCCTCGGCAGGTCTGGAGAGGACGCTCACATCTGAGATTCCCCCTTCTTCTCAAGCCAAAGAGACACCAGGTTTGGGGCCCAGGACCTCTAGGCAGGACACAATGAGATGTTCATGAAGACCAGTTTGCCCTGCGGAGGCAATCTTGGCATTTCGTTCTCTTGTCCCACCTGCTTCTGCCTCTGTCCACAGTCTTTCTTTGCCAAGGGGGAGGCAGCTGGGATGTGTGCCCCTCCTCTGGACATTCGGGTCAACTCCCGAGGAAGCCCCACTGGCGCTGCCAGAAGGACGGGTGCAGCTCCCCGCCCCCGCCGTCCCCCAGCATGCAGAATCTATCACAGGGCCGATGGAATTAGGGAGAGGAGACTTCCTGAGTCTGAGAGAAATCCGAGGCTCCAACAACAGCATCATCGGCTGTCCTCAGCTTTGGCTGGGTGTCTTCTGGAACTGCGCCCAGCGCGGCTTTGCTAGCCAGCTCCACTGCGGGCCGGGTTGAGCACGGGCGGCACATCCGCCCACAGAGGAGCCGACTGGGTTCCAGCGGGGAGGACCACCTCAGGATCACCTGTTCCTCGAGGGTTTCCAAGCAGTGCACGGACGCAGAAACGCGGCCTCCCTTGTGGAAAGTTCCTGCCTGAGAACTTTGCGGGGCCCCAGATCCCTTCTCGGCCTCTCCCTGCACAGGCTCCGCGCCAGGCTGTGCTCCGCAACACTGGGCTGCCTGGTCCCACAACGATGCTATTTTTTGTTACCTGGAGCTCTACCGAAGAACTCCCACTCATCCTTCAGGGCTGCAGTCCCCAACTCCCGGGCCCTGGACTGGTACTGGTGGAGGCCTGTTGGGGACAGGGCTGTACAGCAGGAGGTGCCAGCGAAGCTTCATTTGTGTTTATAGCCGCTCCACCACGTAAGCTCCGCCTCCTGTCGGATCGGCTTTAGATTCTCCTAGGAGTATGAACCCTACTGTGAACTGCGCGTGCAAAGGATCTAGGTTGCCGCTCCTTATGAAAATCCAATGCCTGATAGTCTGAGGTGGAGCTGAGGCGGTGATGCTAGCGCGGGGTAGCGGCTGCAAATGCAGGTTATCATTATCTGCACAACAAATGTAACGCGCTTGAATCATCCCCAAACCATTCCCCACTCCCCGTCTATGGAAAAATTGTTTTCCGTGAAACTGGTCCCTGGTGCCAAAAAGGTTGGGGACCTCTGCTTGAAGGTCCATTTCAAATGTCCCTTCCTGGCCTCTGGATAGTGATGCAGTGAGCTCCCACTGCCTGGTATAGTAATGATGCGAACATCTTGTGTTCACCAGGGATATTTCAGTTCCAAGTATCCGAAACTCAATCCTGTATAGCAGGGTAACTGTAATTAATAATACATTATGTATTATATACTTGAAAATTGCTAAGAGAGTAAATCTTAAATGTTCTCACCACAAATAAGTATGTGAAGTGATAGATTGTTAATTATCTAAATTTAATCATTTCACAATGTATACACATATCAAAACATCACACTGTACACCTTAAATATGTACAATTTTTATTCATCAATTAAAAAAATAATAATAAAGAAACCCAACTCTGACAGGCCTGAATAAAAAAGACAATTTAAGGCACACAGAACTCAAATGTCTAGAGAGTTCCACCTTCAGACACATCCTGATCCAGGTACTAATGAAAGATCAGTGAGAAATTGTCTCATCTTTGTGTTGGGCTCATTTTTGCACAGCTGCTGGTGACTTTAAGCTTGTATTCTACTGGATTAACAACACGGTAAGGAAAAGAAAGCTTTCTTCCCCCAAAGTTCCAGAAAAAGTCTCAGGACTGACGCTTGCTGGCCTGGCTTGGGTCAGGTGCCCTGTGGCTTGACCTTGCCAGGCAAGGTGGCATTCCACCTGTGGAGGGACGTGGGCAGCCCCTCCAGGCCACATAGACTGAGCTCAGTGTGGGTGAGGGATGCTTCTTTGAAAGAAAATGAGGGGCTGTGAGCAAAGGAAGGAGGGTTGGATGCTGGACAGAAAACAATAATAACAAGCCCAACAGCGAGGTATCCACCGGGGTCTGTTTCCTTCCCCAAGCCGTGAACACCGTAGGGCAGCACCTGAGTCTAGGCACCCAGCACGAGATTCAGCACCACCGAATGTGAAATAGCTAAGTGAGTAATTAACAAGAAGGTTTTGCAGAATAAAGGACACACATCAGTGTCTTAAAGAGGGGGACAGCACATAGAATATCTCTAAACAGATTTCCCTGGGAGCCTGGGGTCCACCATGGCTGAGCTGTGTGACTTCAGGCAACCTGCACAGCCTCTCTGTGCCTCCGTTTCCTCATCTGCTAAAATGATGATCATACCAGCTACGATGTAGGATTACCATGGAAAGAGAAATAAGATAATGTATACTGAAATGATAAATTCTAAAGTGATATTCCCATTTTTATTCCCTTCCAGAAAGTCTGGTGTTACCAGCAGCTGTGCGTCACTCCCGGGGAAAGAAACGAATGCAGCTTGATACATAAGTGTTCAAACTTGAATAATCGATCTCCACCTTGGCTTGTACAACAAGGTAGCAGAGCACTGGAAGAATCCTTTTCATTCACGTGCTCATTTAGAATGTGTTCACCCAAATACTGACGGAGTGTCTTCGCTGTGTGCGGATAGCCCCCTGAGCGCGGGGTACGGCAGTGGGCAGTGGTGGCCTGGGGCCTGCCCTCGTGACGCTTATAAGCCAATTGGGAGACAAACGAGCATGTACCGGAGGAGGATGATTTCTCACTATGAGATGTGCTAGGTGAGGAAAGAACGGAGCCGTGAGAGGAGACGGACTGGCCAGGTGTGTGGGCGTGTAGGGGCCACGTTGGCTGGATGGTCAGGGGAGGCCTCTGCAGGGGACACTCGAGCTGGGGAGCAAAGAGGAGCCAGTCGCGGAGCCCTTGGGAGCGGGGCCTGCACTGAGGGTACACGGTATCAGGGTCCCATGGCAGCGTGGTTTGGGGTGCTCCAGGCTGGGGAGAAGGCGGGCGTGGGGGGTCGGGGCGCGCAGTGAGTGAGAGGGCGGTGGGACCAGATGTGTCCAGGGGGCGGGCAGGAGCGGGGCCCATGGTCGGGTGCGAAGAGATATTTGGCTTCTATTGCAGAGGGCTGGAGGCCGTGGGAGGTTTTTAGGCTGGAGAGGAAAGATCAGATTTACGTGTTAACATCTTATTAACTATTTTTTCCCTCAAAGTCCTGCCACTTTGCTTTGTATGTCCCTCGAACCCCCCCTTGAGGTCACTTTAGGGTTGTCCCTCCTGTTTCACTCATGGAAGCCAGAAGCAGGAGGGAGGTGCCACAGACACATCAGTGATCGCAGGGCCTCCCCACCTGGGCTCTCGGCTGTTTCCAGAGGGTCTCGAGATGCACAAAATGCTGTGCACACGTCACCCCTCTGGTCTTCACGCCCCTGGAGGAACAGGTGAGGGGCAGATGAGCTCCTTGGAGCTCCCCGGCACCCCATCCTGCTGGACCCCACCAAGCCGTCCCCAGCGTGCACGCGGTTCACTTGTCTTTCACTTTCAGCCCCTGCAAACGTAACAGCTGCTGGAGGGGCCCTGCCTGGTCTGATGGGGTCAGGACCCCCCAGCTGCCCTGCTCCTCTTACCTCAATCACCGCACCTGTCGGACTGACTCGGCAGTGCGGTGTTTCCAGCTCCATCTCCCCAGGGAGCCTGAGTGCAGGACAGGGATCTCCTTTACCCTGGGGTTCTCGCGTCTAGCCCGCCTAGCCCGCGGCCTGGGGCCAGTGAACGGTGTGTGCTTTCTAGGTGCTTGTGGGATTGGGTTAGCATCCTCATTTTACAAATGAGAGAAAATTTAAGTTGCCGGCTTGAAGCTTCCAAATCACCTTTGCTCTTCCCAGTTATAAACACGTGCATGTAGCTGGTTTGCAAAAAGGTCTATAGAGCCTTTCCCTTCTTGGCCTCACAGTGGAGATTCCTGGGAAATGCGTGAATTATTCAGGAGCAGTTTTGGATTGCTTCTCTCTTTGTAGAACTCTGCAAAGTGTGAGAGGCGGGAGGGTCCCACACATATGTACGGGCAAGTGTGCACACACACGCGCGCGCGTACAAACGCGCACACATAGGTTTAGCATCTACCATTGTAAAACATCAAGACGGCATTCCCATTGTGGGCAGCTGAGTAATGGTCGGCCAAGTATGTCCACGTCCCCATCCCCGGAACCTGTGAATGTTACCTGAGATGGCAAAGGCTTTTGCACAAGTGGTTAATCACACCTGCCTCACCATTCAGAGTCAGGAGGAGGCTCTGTGGAGAGGAAGTGGGGACTGGGGTGAGGAAGCCATGAGCCAAGGAGTGCAGGCAGCCCCCGGAAGCTGGAAGACACAGGAACAGACCCTACCCAACACCCTCAGAGCCTCCAGGAAGACTTGGTTCTACTGACACTGTGATTTTAGCTGTGCAAGACTGACTTTGACTTCTGACATCCAGAACTATAAGAGGACACATTTGTGTTATGTTAAGCTGACAAGTTTGTGGTAATTTGTTCCAGCAGCCTTAGGAAAATGATCCATACAGTGTGGCTTTAGCTTTGTTTTTATTTAATTTCAACTTCACTCATTCATTTTAGTTCTTGGACTGGGAATACTTATATTATTCATCAATAAATGTGTAATGCTTTAAACTTACAATTATCCTATTTGTAGAAACCTGAAAATCATTCTAATTAAATGAAAAAAATGTACAAAAAATTCTTTCTTTCACTCTTACAATTCAAAATACATTCAAATTAACATTTTTACAGAAGCTAGAACCTTCATTTACTTACTTTTTTGTAGAGACAGGGTCTCACTGTGTTGCCCAGGCTGGTATCAAACTCCCGGCCTCAAGTGATCCTCCTGCTTTGGCCTCCCACAATGTTGGCATTACAGGCATGAGACACTGCACCTGGCTCATGGCTTTAGTTTTAGACATTGCATTTTGTAACTAGGAAAATGGTCTTTGTCTTAGTTTTTTCACCAAGAGGTCAAGATGATCGATGTAAAATTCCCTTAAAACATCTGGGGCTTTTTGGTAACCCTGATGCTTGCATTTCCAGCCCCGTAGTGACCAAGTCTAGACAAAGCTGCCTCCTCCCCGACCCTTGGCACACTAGTGATTGGAAGAACAATCCCATCACATGCTTGGGCCGGCTGGGATGGGCATCCTCAACTTAACAGAAATCAAACAAAACCAAATCAGAATTAGACACACTGTGGGGGTGCGGGGGTGTGGGCAGTGGCTCTGTGCATCCCTGAACCATTCTCAGAGCACTGATCGGGGCCCTTCTTTGCTGGGCTCCAAGCCTGGGACGGTGGCAAGATGGGAGCTCTGAGGGACCCTCTTAATTGGCGAAAACCACACTAAGCCCTGACCACCTGGTTTCTTCCTTCATGTATGGACAAGTCTCCTTTTATTTCAGTAACATGTCCTTTCTTGTTTAAGTGACAGAGGTTGCGAGGGCCACTATTACTTTTAAGAGACTCATCAGCCTTGAGGGAGGGAATGGAGCCAGACCTGCTCCCTCCGGCAGATACTTGCTTTGAAGGCAGGGGCAACGGGGAGTTTGCTGGCTGGGGCTCTGTGTGTTTCCAGAAAGAACCACTCGGGAGTTTGGAATTTTAAAACTGAGGGCCAGGAGGAAGTCTGCAGGGAGGCCTTGCTGAGATGACACTGTGGCTGGAACACATTCCAGAATCATCTTTGGAGAAGGAGGCTGCCCTGAGGACACCCACCCCTCCTGTCCCTCTTGCTTCCTGGTTGAGTTTGCAGCCACCCTGCATATAAGCCAAGCCGGTGGACTTTAAATGAAATGCAGAGAGACCTCAGCTCCGTAGGGCCTCTGCCATTAAGGGGCTCCCGCTGGCCGATGGCCTTTCAGTGTCGAGGGTGAGAAGACAGCTTCCTGTGGTGCCCAGAGGAAAATGTCAGGAGTGATTTCCTCCGGTGAGGCTGTGGAAAACCAGATCCAGACAAATAATCCCCACTTTTGCATTTATGCAATGGGGATGATGGGCTCCTCCGGGGACGATAATCATCGTAAGGGAATTCTGTGGCTGTCGGGTACACCTGGGATCCAGGTGGGCATCCCATTAACTGGTCTCCCTCCCTGCACATACATGCAGACAGCCCAAGCTGCTTTTGAAATCGACAGGGTTCTGTGAAGTGGAGGCCTCTTTGTTCTGCTGAGCCAGGGATGGATTTGAATTTGAAGTTTAGGCCACAGGACTGCAGGTAGGTAGCTTGCTGTGTCTAATGGAGGGAGAAAAGTTAGGAATCCCTGAGAATTTGGGCAGGGAGGAGATGGGAAACAGATGGTGGGGAAGGGGAGAAGAGAAAGGAGACCTGGAAACAGCAGGGGCTGTGTAGGGTTTGAGCTGACTCCTCCCCATGACTACAAGTGGTCAGTAAAATTTACCCAATGCACAACATAGGAGTCGACTTTTCGGTCGGGACTGCACCAGTCTGTCTTCCTCTTGTTAGGGGAAGGCTGGGGGAAGCAATTGCTGGAATTGGCTTGGAGGTTCCAGGATGACAGGAGGTCCTTGCAGCTGAAAGTCTGCTGGGAACTGTAGTTTTTTAGCTGGTGCTTTCCCAGACCCTGAAGCCAGGATTCTATTCCTGGAAGGAAGGGGACAGTGGAGGTGGGAGGGACCTAGATGTCTCCAAAGGTTTCAGGTCTGGGGACACGTAGCAACGTGTGGACGTGCCATGGGGAACCTGGTGCCCAGGAAGGGAAGAGGCCAGACAAGGGAGGCGCCCAGGGAATTTTCAGAAATCTAGGGGAAGATTTTGGACTTCGGTTCAAGTCAGTTTTACCCAGAATTTGAACAGCATGAAGACCACCATGATGTTGTAACCAAGATGTGCTCTGCACAGATCACTTTTCCCCACGGTAAGCCTGTTTTCCCACCTCTAAAGTGGGGGTGACAGTGCTAACCCAACAAGACTCCTGCAAGGCTGAGATGGGAGAGTGAATGCCAGTGTTTAGCCCAGTGCCTGGCGACTGGTAAACGGTGTTGCCCATCCCCAGACGTGGCCTTCCAGGCTAGATGCATATTGGTTGTTGCCTCCACCTAACCTGGATGAGAGAAAGGGCTGTCATGGTGTGGTTTTCTGCAGTCTGTCTGCTCAGTTCATACAAAAAGCTGAGACTGTGGTTGCTGTGAAATGCCTTCAAGAGCAACCAATTGCTGCACTGCGGGGCCACTGTGGGAGGTGTGCCCCATGCCTGGAGTGCCTTTCCCAAAGGCAACTTTCCAGATCCTAATAAAATGTCACCTCCTCTGAAAAGGCTTTCTTGACCAGGCCCTCTTTTCTTACAGGACTGATTAGATGTGCCTCTTCCATCTTCTGTCTATTCCTGTATTAGTGACTTTCAAACTGTAATTGTCTGCTACGTAGGAAACTTAGAACAGTCCTCCTCCCTCCAGCCTCCTCCTCTCTTTCAAAGAAGAAAGACGAACTTCAACAATTACGGCACATGTGCTGGGTGTCTGTGTCCTGAATCCAGCCCCATTCTTCTCCCAATAGGTTGCACCAGTGAGCTTCCCTATAAACTAATCCCAGACTCTGCAAGTCATTGGCAACAAACCCGCACTCATTCAAAGAAACAGTGGATGTCTTCGGAGTCACATCTATGACACCAGGAAGACTTGAGATGCCATTTGCAGATGAGGCAAGCTGTTCTTGGGACCTGGCTACAGTCTACGCTACTGGCTGTGAGACTCGTGTCAGGGCTCTATAGCCACATCTTGAACCACCACGAGCAGGTCCTGCCAGTTCTCTGACACATCCCACATCTGTTCTTACAGAACTGTGAGGAGGGAAGTCCTTCTCACTAACTCCACTACGGAGCAGCCGGTTCCTGCCTCCTTCCAGGCCCGGGTCCTCCCAGCCCCTTAAGAGTCAGATGGGTCCCCCCCCACCCTGCTGTTACGCCCTGATGCCCAGAGACAGCCGAGCGGCTCTAACAAGCTCCGGTTCACTCCCATGAGGCACTGGGGACACCACGGCCAAGTATCCAAATGAACTTCCCCAAGGGGAGTATTTCAGCACTTACTGTGGGCCAGGCAATTATGTTAATAACCACCATTTTTGAGAGTTTATTATAGTTTTTTAAAAAATTGCTCTATTTTCTACATGAAAAAACTGACAATGAATGATCCCTCCAAGTTCTCCCCCAACCGCAAAAATGTTAAGGGTGGGCACTTGAGCCCAGGCTGTTGGGCTC
>CAUYSK010040300.1:0-32191 GCA_963575035.1 Avahi laniger | reverse complement strand
TGTACCTTTCTATTAATAGCATTATATTGTTGTTTCATGGGTACAGTATTGTCCTTTATCTCCCCAAGGTCATTAATGGTAATTTGTTTCCTCCGTGGTGCTTTGGGTATTTGTTTTGCTCACTCTCTTTTATGTCGAAGCCTTTCGTTAGATGTCCCATGATTCTTGATTGTGTAGAAAACTGAGTGTGAGCTGTGACCCGTGAGTAGGGCTATTGGGGTATCTGGCTGGGCTGTTCCTACAGGAAACCCCCAGTGTCAGAATCTTCAGGTCTTTCCTCCTGGCGTGGGCATGTTCCACAGAGACGTTTCCTCCACGTTGTTGCCTGGAGGGAGGAGGCCTGGCTGTGGCATTCTGGGGACAGGACTGAGACTCTCAGCTTCAGGTCAGGGCTCACACCCTTTACTGTGTCTGGGGAATAAACTTCCAGATGTCTCTTGGGTGAGCGGCACTCCGGAGCAGGAGGACATGGGGTTCCAACTGCTTCGTAAACAGACTTCCAAACAAACCTCTTTTCAGCCCTACATTTGCTCACCACCCAGGTCCCTGACACACCAATTCCCGAGTCACATAACCAGGTGGCTTCTCAGCTTTTCTAGCTGCAGCTTTAGGATTTATCTTTTTGGGGTTTGCTAAGGAACTTAACACTAATCCACCTGCTTCCAGCTTTTAAAATGCATTGTTTTTGTTTCTGTTCTTTTTGTTCTTATAGACTTACACTTTTTATTTATTTATTTATTTATTTTTAAATTTAAAAAATATAAATTTTTTCTTTTTCTTTTTATGTTTTTATACTTTTTTCCACTCTGAGTTACCAACTGAAGACTTACACTTAAAAAAAAAAAAAGCCATTGCAGGCTGAGCGTGGGGGCTCATGCCGGTAATCCTAGCACTCTGGGAGGCTGAGGCAGGAGGATCGCTTGAACTCAGAAGTTTGAGACCAGCCTGAGCAAGAGTGAGACCCCATCTCTACTAAAAATAGAAAAATTAGCCTGGCGTGGTGGTACACACCTATAGTTCCAGCTACTCAGGAGGCTCAGGCAGGAGGATCCCCTGAGTCCAGGAGTTTGAGGTTGCCATGAGCTAGGCTCACACCGTAGCACTCTAGCCCAGGTGAAAAGAGTGAGACTCTCAAAACAAAAACAAAACCCAAAACAAAAACCTACATTGTCACTTTAGTGACAGAAGCAAAGTAAGAGAGGAAGCAAAAGTAAATGTGTATTCTAGCCATCATTAAAATCTTTTTAAAAATTGAGGCTGAATGTGGGGGCTCATGCCTGTAATCCCAACACTTTGGGAGGCCAAAGCAGGATTGTTTGAGGCCAGGAGTTCAAGACCAGCCTAGGCAACATAGCCAGACTCCACTGCTAGAAAAAGAAAAAAAAAAAAATTAGCTGGCCATGGTGGCATGAGCCTGTAGTCCTAGCTACTAGCTACTTAGGAGGCTGAGGCAGGAGGATTGCTTGTGCTTAGGAGTGAGGATTACAGTGAGCTATGATCACACCACTGCACTCCAGCCTGGGCAACAGAGTGAGATTCTATCTCTTAAAAAAAATATCGAGATGAAATTCATGTAGCATGTACCATAACATTCTCCCTTTTAAATTGTACAATTCAGTTTTCTGTATATCCACAAAGTTGTGCAACCATCACCACTAATTCCAGAATATTTTCATCAACCAAAAGGAAACTCTGTACCCGTTAGCAACCACTCCCCGTTCCCTCCTCCCCCAGCCCTTGGCAAGGACTAATCTATTTTCTGTCTCCATGAACTCGCCTATTTTGGACATTTCACATAAATGAAATCATATAAAATGTGGCCTTATGTGTCTGGCTTATTTCACTTAGCCAAATGTTTTCAAGGTTCATCTGTGTTGTAGCATGAATCAGTATTTTATTCCTTTTCATTAAAAAAACTGTGTTTTTGAGATATTCACTCCTGTTTATGGCAGAATAACATTCCATTGGAGGTGTATTCCACATTTTGTTTACCCATTCATCAGCTGATGGATATTTGTGTTGTTTTCACTTTTGGGATATTATGAATAAAGGTGCCACAGACATTCATTTGGCTGTAAGTTTTTGTGTGGTTATGTGATTTCATTTGTCTTGATTATTCAGAAAATATCTTAACAGTAAATATCTGAAGAGTAACAGTTTCATTTCTTGAGCATCTTCTATGGTACCAGCTCTGCATTAAATGCTTATTTATTTATTATTTATTTATGTTTTAGAGACAGGGTCTCACTCTGTCGCCCAGGCTGGAGTGCAGTGGTGCGATCATAGCTCACTGCAACCTCGAACTCCTGGCCTCAAGGGATCCTCCACCTCGCCTCCCAAAGTGCTAACATGACAGGCATGAGCCACTGCACCCAGCCCCTAAATGCTTATTTAGTCTAACCGCTCTGCGAGGTTAGTATTACCACCCGCACGTTACAAAGGAGAAAACAAATTCAGAGAGATTGAGGAACTGGTTCAGGTCACACACCTAGGATGCTTCTGACTTGGGGTTTGAACTCAGGTCTAGCTACATCAAAGGCCATGTCTGTTCTTCTCTCTCCTTCTAAAACTCATATACTATTAATATCTCCCTTGTCTCTTTTTTGTGGTCATTGTTGATTCTCTCTTTTACCTTTTTAAATGATTTTAATAGATTGAGGGGATACAAGTTGAATTCTATTACATGTATATATTGCACAGTGCTGGAGCCTGGGCTTTTGTGTACCTGTCGCCCAAGCAGTGCACACTGTACCCCATAGGTAATTTGCCATCCCTTCCCCTCTCCCAACCTCCCCTCTTGTGAGTCTCCAGTGTCCATTGTACGACTCTGTTTGCCCTTGTGTAGCCATATTCTAGCTCCCACTTATAATCCCTTGACTCTTGAAATCTAAGACTCATTGAATCTTAGAACCACAAAGTCTAAGTTTATTTAAAAAATATATTAGTGCAAACTTTTTTCTTTTTCTTTTTTTAACAAGCATCCTACAATTCAGGTTGATTCTGACTGTCTACCTGGGTTAGCAGCAGACCCCAAAGGTTCAGGGCTCAGCCCCACAAGGCTGTGCCCACTTCAGATGCCAATTGCAAGTCCTGGGCCTCCAGGACTTCTGACGGATGCCCCCTCCTCATATTTGATAAATTGGTATAATGGGCCACAGAACTCAGGGAAACGCTTTACTTACTGCCACCAGTTTATTATAAAGCGTACAGATGAACAGCCAGATGCAGAGGTACCTAGGGCAAGGGATGGGGAAGGGCTCTGAGCACAGGAGCTTCTGTCCCTGTAGAGTTGGGGTGCGCCACCCTCCCGGCACATGGATGTGTTCATTTACCCGAAAGCGCTCTAAACCCTGTTGTTGGGGTTTTTATGCAGGTCCCATTACGTAGACACGATTGATTAAATCATTGGCCGCTGGTGACTGAACTCAATCTCCAGCCCCTCTGCCGGCCCTGGAAGTCGCAGTCGGGTGGGTCAAGGGCGAGGGTCTGAAAGTCCCAACCTTCTCATCACATGGTTGGTTCCTCTGGCAGCTGGCCCCCATCCTGAAGCTATCTGGGCACTTACGGCCATCAGTATCTGATTAGTATACAAAATGACATTCTTCTAACTTCCAAGATTCTACGGAATCAGGGGCAGAGACTAAATGTATTTCTTACGTCACAATATACAAGCCACAGACATGAGGCGATGAAACCTTGCCAGCACTGTCAAATCTCCCCTGGCACCTCTCCCAGGCCCTCCTCTGCCCTCCCTGCAGAGGCCTCCGTTCTCCTGGCTTTGAAACACACAGTTCAAGCACTAGAAGGCAGATGAGCAGAGTGGTTAAAAACATGGGCTCCACCACTTCCTGGGTGTGTGACTCTGGGCAAGCACATAGCCTCTCGAAGCCTCCATGTCCCTAGCTGTAAACGGAGATGATAAACAAAACACTCCTCAAAGGGTCACCGTATACATTACAGGAAACAACGCAGGTCAAATGTAAAATGTGCTGGACAAAGGAGGGGTTAGTAAGTGATTGCAGGTGTTGGTACCAGAGCCTTAAAACGTGGACTCCTGGGTTCTTACAATGCTAGAGTCAGAAGGGAGCAGAGGGAACCCTTAGTCCAACCTTTCTTCCCCATTTTTGAGATGACACAACTGAGGCCAGAGAAGAGGACTTGTCCAAGCTCACAGAGGGTTCGCAGCCCCTTCCTGCACCCCCTCATCAATGGATGAGAAGGGGAGGCAAGCAAAGGCATTCTCTGCTTCAGTGTGAGTTCCTGTCTAGGGAGCAGACATTTGCCTGTTTCTTGAAACATCTAAAGAGCCGTATGAATCCAAAGGTCTGCCCAGAAACAAGTGATGAGGGCCCTGGGCAGCCAATGGGACCGTGCTGGCTTTCCTACCTGCCTGGGGAGCGCCCCTTCCTCGTCCTGCCGCGTGAAAGGCCGCTTCGCCCAAGTGGGGTATTTCCAGCTTTGTGGCTTTCGCTTCCACATCGGCCAGGTGGGCGGAGTGTCCTCCTGTGGACGAATCAGATTCCTCCTCAGCACCAACTTCAAGAGGTGAGCCAGGGGTTCAGGGTCCCAGACACACAGGCGGCGGCAGTAGCAGCAGCAGCAGCAGCAGCAGGAGCCTTGGGGAAGAGCCAGAGCCATGGAAGACCAGCGCGACCTCATCTCCAACCATGAGCAAACGCCCATGCTGACCCAGCGCCCTGGGGCCCCAGAGAGGTAGGTGTGAGCACCAGGAAAGCGCACGGATGTGCGGGAGGCAGGAAGGAGCACTGCCGGGGAGTCACAGAAGGGATGCGTTCAGGCTCGACTCTAACTTTTTGGGTGATTGTGAGCAAGTCTCCGGCCCGCTCTGGGCTTCGGTTCCCTTAGAGCAGGGGTTTGGAACCCTCTTCGCGTTAGGCCCCTCCTGAAAACCAGAAGTGAGTCCTGGGTTCTCTCCCTGGAGTTTTATAAAATATCAGGAGCTTCACAGAAACTGTCCCCCAAGCTGAGCCATGAACCCTAGGTTAGAAACCTGGGACCGGATTTTGAAAATTCCTAGATCCCAGTGGAGAAACAGTTTCTCGAAGAGACCAATAGGAGCAGCTCTTCACAGAGGAGCTCCCTCCTAATCACCGTGAGTGGGCACAGGTGTTTGTACCAAGCAGGTGTCTGTAGAGTAGAGGGAGACGGACGGCTGCCATCACAGAAGGGATCGAGAGATGTCGGGGGGCGGGCAAGAAAGGAGGGACGGGCTCTGGCTAAGTTTCTGGGGCCAAAGCTTGAAGTGGGTTGTGCTCCTGTCTGTGCCCTGCTCCCTGCAAGCAAGAGGCCAGAGGACCCCGGACCCCCTCTCCCAGGCCCCAAATGGCCTCACCCATATGTTTCCTCCCCAAAGGGGCTAGAATATAGCTGCCCCAATGCCCCCACTCCCCCAATCTTCAAAAAGTCATTTGCGATCTACAAGGACTTACAGCTATAAGTGACGTCATCTGTTGCCAGGCAGAAAGGGGTTTGGGAGAGACACGCAGAGATGTCATGAGGAGCTGTGTTCTGGGGGACGAGGTAACCAGATACAGACTGTTAGAGCAGCAGCCTGTGAAAACCCCGGGGAATCCCATGGCGAGGAGGGAAGACTCCCTTGTGAGGACTGGATTCTGGTCCAGGTTCTGCTACTGTCATGTGTGACTTTGGAAAAATCACTGCCTCTCTCTGAGTCTCGGTAATAATAACGACAACAATAGCCATACTAGTTCCTGTCCACTGTGGACCTGTTACTAGTCCTTAGTCGCTGTTAGTTATTACTACGATTATTTGCCAGACACATAACTAAAGGCTAAACTCAATCTTAATTCTCACAGTCGGGTACTTTGATTATCTCTTGTTACAGAGGAGGACACTGAGGCTCATATCAGTAAGTGATTTACCCAAGTTATTACAGCTAGTGAGTGTTGGGAGCAGAATTTGAACCCAGGACTAGTCTTATTTCCAAGTGTGAGCTCACTCATCCATCTGGCCCCTTGTAGAGGTGTGATTTGTGGGGAGGGGAGGTGGGACCCCTCTGAGCTCAGGCCACCCAGTGAGTTGCAGACCCCGTGGGCTCAGTGTTCAAAGAGGGTGCCTTCTCGTCAAATCCTCATCTGGTTTTCATTTAGTTCAGTTACTGCTTCTAAAACTGGCCCAGCACTGCGTGCTCAGGCCATTCCAGACGGGAGCCTGTTTGGGAGCCTTTCGTGAACACTTCTGCCTGGCAACGTCTGTGTCATGATTCCTGCTAGTTCTGGTTGGCTCCTGACTTTGACCAATTACTTTGTTTTTTCTTTAAATATTTTAGGAGACTGTGCAAAGGAGGAAATAAAGAGAGGGGGTGACAATAGTTGGCACTCTACCAAAAGTAGGGGACATTCAAGATTCATAAAGAGGAAGAAACTGAGATGCCAAAGTTAACTCTTAGCTCCCCTGAGAATAGTACTGAGGGTTATTTATTTATAGAGTGCTAACAGCGTGCTAGGTATGGAGCCAAGAGCACTACCCTCATTATCTTACTTAATGTAACAGCCTTGGAGTAGATGTGCTTACTCGTTTTACTCACATGCAGAGCTTGAACCCCGGTGAGACGCAAGACGGGGGACTTTTCACCATCTTTACAGGCCATGCCACCCATTCCTTGGAAAACCCAAGAAGTAAAATTTGTTCTCCCTTCCTGTCTAGTCTCCTCCCTTTTCCCATGAAGGGTTTTGCTTTTTCCTTGCAGAATAACTCTTCCTTGGGCTGGATCTTAGCTCGGAAAGCACAGAGGGTGAGCAGGCAGGGAGCCAGTGAAAATAAGCCATGCCTGTGACATCATTTGTTACTAGGCAGAAGGGTCTCCTGGAGTTTCCTAAGCCATCCTTGCGGGTTGCTGGAGTAAGCAGGGTGCAGTCTCATCCCGACAATTTCCAATTGTGTCTGTCTTAGTCCATTTTGTGCTGCTATATAGAACAGAATACCACAGACTGGGTAACAGAAATTTGATTCTCATAGTTTTGGAGGCTGGCAAGTCCAAGATCAAGGCTCCACCGTCTGGTGAGGACTTTTTCTGCTGTGTTCGCACAGGGCAGACGGCGGAAGGGCAAGAGAGGACCCACTCCTCCATCAAACCCCCTTACGAGGGCACCTAATCCCATTCATGAGGAAGGAACCCTCACGGCCCAGTCACCTCTCAATAGCACCAACCATGGCAACACCTGAATTTTGGAGGGGACACATTCTAACCATAGCAGGGTTAGGCCTAGTAGCCTCTCTGCTGGGGTAGATTGAGGGAGAACAGGTCAGGAACCTGGGGCAGGATCCTTACATCTTCTATACTGTAACATTCACATGTGCCCCCAAAACTGCATCCAATACCCACAACTACAAGGGCTCCCTGAGATCTGAGGGTCTGGCCACCCCTCATCGTGCAGATGGCAAGCTCAGAGCATGAGAAATTCACACAGGCGCGGGCATCTATACTCCTGTGGAAATCCGCCCCACCCTGGGTGGATATTACCATTTGAGAACTTCTGTAGTCACAGTGAGATCTGGCTTCAAAGAATCGCGGAGGTGAGGGGTGCCCATGTAAGAGGTGAAGAAATAGAGGCGCAGAGACTGGCAGGGACTTGCTCAAAGACACCTGGAGAGTCTGGGACAGAGGATGTGCCCCGGAGGGGGTGGTGCCTGGCCTGCTCCAGCCCGACACGGTCCAGTGTTCCCCCACCCCCACCCCCCAAATGTCAAGCCCACTTCTCCTTTTCAGGTGGGCCACACGCTCCACTGTCCTGGTCCGACTTCCTTCCCGTTTCTCGTTAAATCTGATTCCACTACAGGGGGTGGGGGAGTTAGGTAGGGGGGTAAAAACCCCCTTCCGCCTTAAACAGTAAGTATATACAATTTTTTTAGGTCAATTAAAAAACAAAACAAAGCTGGGCACGGTGGCTCATGCCTGTATTCTTATCATTTTGGGAGGCTGAGGCGGGAGGATTGCTTGAGGCCAGTTAAAGACCAGCCTGAACAAGAGCGAGACCCCATCTCCACAAAAAATAGAATAATTAGTCAAGCATGGTGGCGTGCACCTGTAGTCCCTGCTACTCGGGAGGCTGAGGCAGGAGGATCGCTTGAACCGAGGAGTTTGAGGTTGTAGTGAGCTAGATGACACCACTGCACTCTAGCTCTGGTGACAGAGCGAGACCCTGTCTCAAAAAACAAAACCAAAAAAAACCCCAAAACAAAATTCCTTCCCCTTGAAAGCAGCCCTGATCCTCAGGAAATCCCCATGGCAACAGGGAGCTGGGGAGACCCTGCATCTCAAGCCCTCATTGCACAGGTGGGACACCAAGGCCCAGAGAGGACAAGGAACTGATGTCTATTTAACCTAGGCCTCGGCGGCAGAGCTACAGGATTTCTACCTGGGAGGACTTTAGGCACATCAGTGGTTGGAACAGGGGACTAGGGAATGACTTCAAGCTGCATTTCCCAGCCAGCTTAAAGTGTGATTGTTAGGGGTGCCTTAGGAGGCTGAAGCAGAGGGGGGTATACTCCTCCACTCCCAGCCAACTCCTGGGGCAGCCATGTCAGGGGATTGTCCTCTAACCTTTCCCCCCAACCCCTACCAGGAATTGCAACCGCGGAGCCCTGTACACAGGCTTTTCTGTCCTGGTGGCACTGCTCCTGGCAGGCCAGGCCACCACTGCCTACTTCCTGTACCAGCAGCAGGGCCGGCTGGACAAGCTGACGGTCACCTCTCAGAACCTGCAGCTGGAGAGCCTGCGCATGAAGCTTCCCAAGGGTGCGTGCCCCACTTTTGTCCTGACATCCTCTGCCTCCCCCCGCCCGCCCCGCTCTCCCTCACCTCGGAGACCCATTCTTATACCCAGCTGGGCCCTCTGCCTCTAGTCTGGAATTCCAGCCCCTCTTCTGGGTCTGGGATCTCAGCCCCTGGACCTGGATACCCTTCTCCCTGGGCACCAGGACCACACTCAAGCTGTGCTCCCTGTCCCCACAGCTCCCAAGCCTGTGAGCAAGATGCGCATGGCCACCCCCTTGATGATGCAGGCGCTGCCCATGGAAGGCCTGCCCCAGGGGGTAAGGACAGCCCGGCGCTGGGGGGCGGGGGATGTTGTTTATTCTGCATGGAAGGCAGGTGCTGGGGGTGCGGGCAGGGAGGTTCCCTAGGAAGAGCCCAGCTGGGGAGGGGTCCTGATTGCTGGGGAGGAGTAGAGCCCCCTCAGGATAGAGAGGGTACCCCATGGGCCTCTTGGGGCCAGCCCTGGGAGGAAGCCCAGCCCTCTACAGTTTACAAAGTGCTTCTCACTTCCCATAGCATCTTACTGTCCCTGCCCACTCCCAAAGCCCTTGGTATCACACACAAATCAATGTTCACAGAACTGTTTGCTGTTGACAAAGCCCTGGGCAGGAAAGCTTATGCCAGTTTGCCCAGGGAGGACACTGAGGCAGGAAGATAAAGTGACTTGCTCACACTCTCGTGTTCTGAGGTGGCAGAGATGGGCCCATCGAGTGCCTGGAACTGCAGGCTCTTACCCAGACCCCAGCCTCCGGCTCCCACTCCACACGCCCTCCTCCAAGGCCAGTGCTGGTAACCCTCTGTTCCTTCCTCCCACAGCCCAAGCAGAATGCCACCAAATACGGCAACATGACCGAGGACCACGTGATGCACCTGCTCCTGGTAAGTGCGGGAGAGCCAGCCGGGCGGCCCTGCAGCCCCCGCAGGGCCCCGGCAAGGCGATCTCTAAGGCCTCCCCCACGCCTGGCTCACTGTAGACTTCCAGCACGTGCTCTCTGGATTGTTGAAGGAATGCAAGGGTGGCCCTTAAATGCTATACGTGGTCCAGCCTCCCTCCATTTTTGAGATGCAGAAACTGAGGCCAAAAGCTTGGAAGTGCCTTAAGCAAGACACCCCTCTTTTCCTTCCTAAACTTTTACTGCATGTCTACTCTGCCAGGGACTGTGCTTGGCTCAGGGCTCACTGGACCCAGCTCCTGAAGCCATGGGGATCTCAGGCTAGTGTGGGAGACAGACAAGTGACCAGGTGATGAGGGAGGTGCAGGGGCTCTGTGAGGAAAGAGGCAGAGGACCCAATCCAGCTCGGAATAGCCAAGGAGGTCTTCCTGGAGGAGTGAGACCTGCAAGATGAGTAGGTATCTGCAGGGAGAAGACTGAGGGTTACTGGTAGAGCTGCCCTGGGGTCTTGTGGCTGTGTAGCTGAACTGCCCTTACCTTACCCCTCCCCTCATGGCTGAGGTCCAGGATCCAGGCGTGGTGCAGCTGGGGGCCACTCCTCAGAATGGAGGGCCAGGGCAACACATTTCACCTTGCCTGCCGGGGAGCTCTTTCTAACCATGCTTCCTGCCCTGCCACCCTGCAGAACGCTGACCCCCTGAAGGTGTACCCGCAGCTGAAGGGGAGCTTCCCAGAGAACCTGAAACACCTGAAGAGCACCATGGAGAGCCTGGACTGGAAGGTCAGCAGGTTCCCTGTACCGGAACCCTCTTTCTCCAACGTCCCAGGCAGGGCTGGGAAGAGGCGGGCCGAGGAAAGCATTCTCAGGAAGCTGGAGGGGGCACTCACAAAGCCCCAGGCAGCTAAGAGTGCTTGGAGCTGAGGAAACATCTGGGCGACTCCCTTGGGTCTCTAAGGGAGAAGCAGGCTGCAGCGGGACCCTGGGTGTTGAGCCCGTCTGGCCCTCTGTTTCTGTGCCCAGGGGCAAAGCCAGGCAGGGCAGGGGCTTGGTGATGGCTACTGAGCCTGACTCCCCACCTCTGCCCCCATTAGATCTTTGAGAGCTGGATGCACCAGTGGCTCTTGTTTGAGATGAGCAAGAACTCCATGGAGGAGAAGCCCACTGAGGCCCCGCCAAAAGGTACAGGGAGTGGGAGCTTTGGGGTGCCAGGGCTTCTGGGAGTTCCCTCAGAGCTCTCCTGCAGCTGCGGCGGCTGGGCCTTCGGTGTTCCCTGACCCAAGCACTGCGGGAACCTCCCATCCTCTCTCCACTCCCACATCCCTCCCTCCTTCCTGTCTGTTCTTAGTTTGTGGCACCCTGGGTCCTGTCTTGTCTGTGATCTGCTCTTTCATGCTGTAAGGGCCCCTGGGTAGAGGCCTCCCCTCGTGAGTGAAGGATGGCACCGCACAAGGCGGCCTGGAGCAAACCCAGCCTGAAACCCACCAGGCAGGAATCTCGTAATTGTCTTTCCCAGCGCTAGCCCTACAACTGCAGTGAGGGGGCTGAGGTCGCACAGCCAGCGAGTGCCAGCCAAGGGGGCTTTGGCGTTTCCCACCTCACAGAGAATGTGCACCAGGATTTTCAAGCCCTAAACTGCAACCCCTGCACCCCCTTTTTTTTACATGCTGCTATGGTCTAACATAAAGCGCTGTTTTCATCCTCTAACTCGCTGTGCAACTCTGGGCAAGTCTCTTCCCTTGAGCTTCAGTGTCCTGAAGTGGAAGGTCAATGGCCCACCCTGCCCTGGGCCTCGATTTCTCCACGCGGTTCAGAGAAGGCATCTCACATGCTATCTCGATCAGCTCCTAGCTGATGCTTGAATTCCCCTACAACAAATGGTAACCCCATTTCTACTTGGGAACTCCCAGTAACAGGAAACAGACATACCAAGGTGTCTATGGCTTTTCTCTAGAAATCAGAATCATAGGTACAATTCCAAACTTGTATGTGCTTTGAGTATCAGAAGAAATCATCAAATTCTGGAGTGAATTAGACACACTGCCGTTCACTTCCTCTTTGATCTTGTACCTTGTTGGGTAGGCCTCAGGTTTCCCATCAGTGTAATGGGTAGAGTGAGTAAAAATACTTGGGCAGAAGGCATTAGGCCCACAGCAGTGGTGTGTGGGTATCTGGCTCTGCTGAGACTGCAGTCCAGAGCCCACACGCTCACTGTGTCTTCATCATGCCTGTCGCTTCAGTACCGACCAAGTGCCAGGAAGAGGTCAGCCACATCCCCGCCGTCCACCCGGGCACATTCCGTCCCAAGTGCGACGAGAACGGCAACTATATGCCGCTCCAGTGCTATGGGAGCATCGGCTACTGCTGGTGCGTCTTCCCCAACGGCACGGAGGTCCCCAACACCAGGAGCCGTGGGCACCGTAACTGCAGTGGTAAGCAGTGGCCACTGTGCTAGCCAGAGACGGAGGACCAGAAAGGATTAGGAAGGTTGAAGGGCAAGAGGTCCCCCCTGGAGCACATGGGACCAGGACACTTGGAATGGCAGCTCCCAGCGGGCAGCCACTGTCAGCCTGCATCTAGCCCTTTGTCATCCACTCACCAGCGCATTCCTCGTCCGTCCATTTATTGTCTCTCCTCTTACATCCACGCTTGTCGACCTCGCTTGTTCATTTATCCTTCCATCCTTCATCTGTGATCTTCATTCATCCACGCACCATCCTCCTGAACCCAGGAGTCCCACAGATCCACCCGTCTGCTTTCATCACCTCCTGCCTTGGCCTTGCTCTCCCAAGCCCCAACCACACCTCTTCACTGCAGCTGCAGGGGCCCTTCCTTCTGGGCACTCAGCTGCGCTAGTGTGGGAAGAACTGCCCTCAGGCAGCTTGGGTGGGGCAGGCGGCACTGCAGGCAACGATGGGTTTGCTGCTCCCTTGCAGAGCCACAGGACATGGAGGACCTGTCTTCTGGGCTGGGCTTGACCAAGCAGGAGCCGAACCTAGGTAAGGGCCCTGCGGAGGGGGATCTGGTCACCAGCAGCTGATCCCCAGTGGGGCCAGTTCCCTTGCTGGCAGAAGAGGGAGCATGACCCTGGGCCATTCTCTGACATCCCTGGAATGACCAATTCATAGATAAGGAACAGGGTTGGGGGCAGGTATGGTGAATCCACGAAGGTCAGTATTTGTACTCGAGCAGGGGCAGTAGAGGGTGGACAGTCCTAGACTCTGCAGACCCAGGATGCTGGGAAAGGGCAGGGACAATGAACGGATGACCCCAACCTCGACTTGCTGCTTCTCTCCCCACAGTCGTGGCATGAGAACAGCGGAGGCGGTCTCCAGCACCCAGCCAGCTCTGCACGGTCACGGCTTTCTTGTTCCCCTCTGTCCCCCAACTCTAGCCCCTCCCACCCTGCACCTCATTCCATGAGACTCTGGCGCCTGGCTCTCCGTGATCCTTGGACGTGACAAATCAAGTCAGAACAGCACAGAGGCAGCAGGGCTCTGCTGCCCAACCCTCACCTGTCAACAGAGACGCCCGAGGTGACCGAAAGCTAGGAGGACCCCCATTTCTGACATCACAGCAGCCTTCAATGTGGGGCTCTGAGGTCCCATGGACGAGATGGAAAGGCACAGGGAAAAGACACAACCCTACCCCCAACCCCAGGCTGGACACATTTGCCACCCTGCCCACCTCCATCACTCCCCAAGAAGAGCTCAGCCTCTCCACCCACAACCCTCCTCTCTGCCAACCCTTGTGTCTTCTGCTCAGCCGCGCTTGTCACCACCCTCAGGGCCATGGCTCACGTAAGAATAAAAGGTAGTGAGTAGAACTTCTGGCTCCTGGCTCTTCTGTTGGTACCTGGACCGTTCACCCCAAGGAGCCCAGAGATGCCCGTGGGGCTGTAGTCTTTGGACACAGACCTATCTTGCTGTGTGTGTAACACACCCATACTCTTTACTTCCAAAAAGAAATAGGCCCTTGCCTACAGTTTTTTAAGCACAAGCTCCTCTTGGTCAAGCTTTCATTTTCCCATGTCCCCAATTTCATTTCTATACTAAGAACAGCGCGAGTGTGACGACAGATGGCAACCGACGTGGGGCCCCCGTGTCAGGGATGGGCAGGAAGTGGGGGACGGTGCGAGCTGGGCGCCCATGCCCGCCCGAGGGGCCGCTGCCCTTCCGCTCTCGCAGGCTGCTGCCGGGAGAAAGCGCAGGCCCTCTGTCGTCAGACCTGCTGACCTTTCAAGAGGAGCCAGAAATCCAGAACGTCAGTGAAATTGCTCCATTTTTAAGTTTAAAGACTTGCTGTGGGTCAGTGAGGACACTACCGTGCAGCCTCTGTTCTAGACCAGCAGGCTCGCAGGGCAGAGAGGCTACGGCCGGGAGGGCCCGGCCTAAGGCCCTGGGGCAGGGGTGCAGCTGGAAGCCAGCGGGGTGGGCAGCCCAGCGTTCTTCCTCTGCCCTGCCCTGGCTGTCTCTAGCAAGGAGCTAAGAGCTTTGGAGAGAAATCTCCAGGACGTCTGGTACTCCACACAGCTCTGGGCCGAGGGAAGTGGGCCTCTGCATTCCCAGGTCAGAAAAGCAAGAGACACCCGTTGCTACCCCCACTCAGTTCCATCCACACCGCAGCCACCGCCAAGTCCTGGGGACATCACCCAACATGTCTTTCCAGCCCATCCACCTCTTGCCCTCGCCACCACAGAACCATCGCTACCTGGGTGCGAGGGCACCTCACTCCTCGCCGGTTCTCCTGCTGTTGCCGTGCCTGCCACAGCTATCCTCCCTCACACGCCTCGAGAGCCGGCCCCCAAGGTGGCTCCTGATGTCCCCTTCCATTTTTTGCTCTGGGTGTTTGCATGACCTACTCTGGATTCGGGAAGCCAACCATGACCCTCCTTCAGCTCTCCTTTAGCTTGGATGCCACCTCTTCAAGGGCGCCTTCCCCACCAATGCAGTACCCGGGGTGCTACCCCAGTCTTTTTTTGGCAAACTGCCTGGCCCCCCCACTAGAGTATTCCGGAGCCTCGATGCGCAGTCAAGAAGCAATCCTGGGTGTTGGCCAGACTGCCCGTTCCAAGAGTAAGCCAACTGCAACGCGTCTGCCCCAGATGCACCGGAACTTGCGCCTCTCCCTCAAGCCTTTTATTTTCTGAGTTTAAAAAAAAAAAAAAAAAACCAACACAGCTGAGAAAACCAACAAAAGGAGGACAAAGCCTCGGGATGAGCCAGAGACCCCACGGCAGGAGACGAGCTGCAGGCTGGGCCTAGCTGGGTCTGCAGAGACTTCCTCGGGTGGAAAGTCCCGAGGCCTTGGGCATTTGGGGTTTGCCAGGGGAGAGGCGGGTCATTTAAAAAAATATATATACTGTACACATCTATACGAAGCGCCCCGTGTTGGGGGCAGGCGGGGCCGAGGTCATGGGGGCTGGGCCCACTTTCTTCTGGGACCAGCCTCCCTGCAGGCTCGCTGGCTTGGCCAGCACCGGGACCCTGCAGCTGGCCGTCGTCTTCTCAGGGAGGGGAAGTTAAAAATTCAGTTCCAACCCATGGCGGGCAGAGGTAGGCCGAGGTCAGAGGCGTGGGACGGTCACCACTCGGCTAAGAGATCCCTGGGGGAGGGAAACACATTCAGATGTGAGACTTTCTGACCTTTTTCTCCATCAAGGACAATAAAACCTGGCATCCCCAATGCAGGGTAGGGGCATGAACTAACCACAGTGGCCATTTTTAGCACTTAGGACGCCCTGGGAATTGGGCTGAGTGCTTCAGTGCTTAGCGCTGCGTAAGCCTCACCACCAACCTAGGAGGCAGGTCCTGTGTGAACCCCCATTTACAGGAGACGGGGTGACATGAGCCAGCACAGCCAGTGGAGCAGTTAACTCTGCCACCCCACCTGGCGGGGCCTTTCCTCCACAGGGAAGCAGAGATCATAATGACGGCTCACCCCGAGCAAACCATCTTCCTTCCCGAGAGGAAATGCCCCCAAGTTACAGGATCATAAGGAAAGAAACCACCCCCTAAGGCAAGCACTGCGCCTTCACTCAGGGCACACTTGGCGTCAACTGCTGCCCTTACAGTTCTGGGTCCTTCTGCTGCTGCAGTGCCAGCTCCAGGCACCATCCCACTGGCCCCCAGGAGTGGAACCCCTTTCCCACCTGTGAGCTCTGCCTGGCTCTCTGGGACCACAGTGGGGCCGGAGCTGCCCTCCCGCCCTGAATGCCCAGCGATGGTGAGGGAGCGTACCTGCGCCTGGCGCCTGTGCCCCTCACTCGGCCGGCTCCGCTGTCTTCTTCTGTGAGGAGGTGAGTGGGAGAGGCTCTCAGGCCTGCAGCTTCCCCACCCACTGCTGTCCCTACCTCCTGAGGACTGGAGGCTCCCCCGGAAAGGCACTGGGTCTGCGGAGACCCCAGAGGGCAAGGGCAGTGTCTCAGGTGGCCTCCAGGAAGGAGCCCAGGGCTCCGCAGCAAGAGATGTTCAGCTTTGAACACAGCTGCAGCCTTGCCGGCCACGGTGACAACTTCAGCTGTGTCTATGGTGCCGGGCCCCGGGCTGTAAAGGCAGCCCCTGTTCAGGGCATCAGGCTTTGACAGCCATGACGTAGACAGGTGCAAGTGTCTCTTCAGTGGGGAACCCTGCCAGCCGGGACACACACGGCCCAGGTAGCGTTTCCTCTCACCTGGAAACCCGCAAGAGGCTACTGGTCTCCCTGTCCCTGGGGACCTCTCCTGCCTTCACTTCCCCTGTTCCAACATCCTTCTACCTCACAGACAAGACACTTCCATGGCTTCCACATGCTCAGAGGAGGGGACATGCCCTCCTTGCCCCTTTCCCAGTGTGTCACAACCCATGAGGTCCCCCACCTGACCCGCAGCATGGGGATTCGGTTTGGGTTCCTTTTCTGGCCTGAGACCACCCCACCCCAGGAACTCACTCTACCTTTTTCTTCTTTTTCTTCTGGAATGGTAATTCAGGGTCTTTGGTTGAGGTCTTTTTTGCTTTCTTCTTCCTTTCCTTTTTTTCCTTGTCTTTTTTTTCTGAAGGAAGAAAGTAAACTTCCTGAGCAACAGATGGTGGTCATAAGTGTTGGCATCAATGTCGGGAGGCACCCAGGAGCAGAGCTCCAGGGACCCCACACCTCACTCCAGCTGATGCCAGCTCTGCCCACACCACGGGGAGCAATCAGCCATGGTGACCATCCCAAGGCCAGCACGCCTGCCCCTCAGGGGCCAGCCTCATGACTTCTGTCCCATCCATGGACCATCTGGACTAGTACTATTTTTTCTTTTTGAGACAGTGTCCCACTCTGTCGCCTGGGCTAGAGTGCGGTGGCACTGATCGTAGCTCACTGTAGCCTCGGACTCCTGGGCTCAAGATATCCTCCTGCCTCAGCCTCTCAATTAGCCAGGAATACAGGCACACCCCACCACACCTGGCGAATTTTTAAAATGTTTTTTGAAGAGATAGAGTCTTGTTTTGTTGCTTAGGCTGGCTCAACTCTTGGCCTCCTGCCTCAGCCTCCCAAAGTGCTGGGATGATAGGCGTGAACCACTGTGCCTGACCTGGATGGACTAGTACCATTTTTCTTTAAATTAACTCACTTCTAAAAACTCCTGCACATTTATTTAAAAAGGACACTACCTACCCCTACTAGAAATGGGAATCCAGCATAGTTCTGAGCACCAAGGGGCTGCACGTCCTGCTCTAAGGGTGCCCAGCTCTTGTTCTAGAAGGAGCTGGTTCTCTGGGCATCTACGCAGCCCCATTCACCTCTTCGCCACCACCCAGGGCGGTGCTCGAGTGCTGCCTATGTCTGTGACCCCGAGCGCCTCTACTTCCAAGCCACGGCTTTCTACCTAGAAAATGGGAATGAAATATCACCTGCTGGACAGGGCTGGCATGAGCATTAAATGAGGGCCTACTATGTGCAGAATCTGGCAGAGGGCTCAGTAGGGGCCACTAATACTACTGAGGGGAAACTGATGTCTAGAGAGGATGGGGCTCAGGTTGAGGATTCAGGCATTCTGGTTCCAGGTTGGTCCCTTCTGCACCCAGGGAGCTGGTTGGAGAAGCAGGTTCCCCCAAGATCTGCTGACTTGGCCTGTGGGGAAAGAGGACACGATTCTCTGGGCCTTCCGGAAGCCGAAAGCTGAAAATGCGACCACTGGGTGCCGAGAGTGAGCAGGCCATGCTCTGGAGGCTCCCTGACAGCACTGGCCCAGAGGCTCTGGAATCTAGCTCTGGCTTTGCCGCTAGCCTGGCCCTGGACAAACGACTGCTCAGCGTCTCCCTTCTATGAGAGGAATGAGACCAGGTGCTGGCTGAGGGTCCCTCCTGCCCCAGTGGGGTACCCGGTAGCCCTTGGCATGGGCCTGGGGAAGCGAAGTCACTTACTCTTGTCGGATTTCTTCTTCTCTTTCTTGGTCTTTGGGTCGCTTTGATCGCCACCCTCCACCTTCGCCACCCCCTTCGGAAGCTCCCCTTTTGGCTTGTCCTTGGCCCCCTGGGAGCCAGAAGACCCCTTCCCTTTCTTCTCCTTGATGTCACCACTTGCTCTGTCTTTCTTTGCTTTCCCCTTGGAAGTCACGGAGGCTTTTTCTGGGGACACAGTGCCCTCCCCGCCTTCCCCAGTGGCCAGCTGTTTCTTCTTCTTGCTCTTGGGGGCCTTGGTAAGCAGCTGGTCTCCTGACAGCTTCCGCTTATGGCTCTTCTTGCCGCTCTCCTTGGTGGCATCCATGGCCTTCTTCTTTTCCTGCTCCAGCAGCTCCGCGAGGACCTTCGCCACTGAGGCCTGCACTTGGGCCTCGCTCAGGGGCCAGGCCTCTCCCAGGAGACGCTGGGTGATGTCGTTCTGCAATGCCAGCGTTGACGCCTGGGGGTTCCCGGCCCCCTTCTTGGGCTTCCGGGGCTTCTGAGACTTGGAGTCTGAAGTGGCCTCTTTTTTGCCTATGGAGAGAGAACTTGGGGTCACAGACCTGGGAGAGTTGGGGGACAGACCCTACGGTATGTGAGAGCTTAGGGAGTGCGGCTCCACCTTTTCTTACAGTGGCACAGATGGGGATAGCAAGACCCATCAGTCACTCTGCCCCAGTCTCCTCAGCTCACACCTTCCTACCAGCTGCACACCCTGATCTCACTTCTAACTTAGAGCTTTTTCCTTTTGTCACCATAAACTCCCCTCAAGTTAGGGTTGGAGACAGAAAATGACTCTAGAATGTTAATGAGAGCCTGAATCTGTCAACAAGATGAAAAGTCAGGGAGATGGCATCCAGAGCTGGGAGGAAGGAGACCTGGTTCTACCAACTTGCTGTATGATTCTGGCCAGGACCCAGCTCCTCCCTGGGTCTGTCTCCCTGTCTGCAAACTGAGGGGTTAGATGAACAGTGAGCCCCCCGACCATACGCTGTAGGTTTATAATAAAACGAAGGCCATGCAGACGCTCAATTTATGCCCACCCATACACAGCCCTTCCTGGTCAGGGGTCTGGGCGGGCTGGGGGGCGCTGGGAGCAGTGCATATGCACAAGGCGGCTGACTAAGCAGGTTTACTGCCTGCCAGAGCGACTTCTGGTGCAGCCTTTGTTTAGAATTTTCCACGCCTCTGCTTGCCTTTGATAATTGTGTGCTGACTACATGTGTAAAAAAAACCCTCCACAGCCCCCTCTAAAATGTCTCCTTGTCGCACCCGCCTCTCACAGAGGGAGTTCTGGGGAAGAAAGTGAGCAACGGCTCCTCTTCTGACCCAGCACGGGGCAGGCTGCAGCCGAAAGCCCAGGACTGGGTCCCATCTCCACCTTAACTTGCCAGGTGACCCAGGCAGGTGTCTGCCCCATTCTGGGCCTCATGGGCACAAAGCTCCTACACAGTAGGCTGTGAAAAGTGGCCCAGTGCTTTGGCCCTGGAGGTGTTCATCTTAAAGAGCGGCCCAGGTGGGCACACCTTGTCACACAAGGCTGGGGGCTGCTCCCTGCAACGTGCAGTGAGTCTGACAGTGCCCCTCAGCACTGTGTAGGGTCTCCAGTGGCTTCTGGCTCCAGAGCCGTGGTGGGCCAGGGGAAGTGCGCAGGGCAGGCCGAACAGAGGACCCCAGGATGGAGGCCCAGTTCTGTCCTTCGGTGATTCCTGATGAGGGCAGGAGCTGTCTGGAGAGGGCCTGGGGAGGGCACAGTTGGCCCTGGCAATCTCTTTCCCCAGAGCCCACTTCTCTGCTTCCTGTCTGCAAACACCCCCGGACACCAAGGCTAAGGAACCTCTAGAGCTGTCCCGGATGTACCCAATTGAGATGCTTGCTTCTTAGCTCTGCCAGAGTCAGGGACGGTGGATGCCCCAGGCTGGGTGACTTGAGTACTCCAGTCTGCCCTCCAAACAGCATGTGACTATTTTCTATGCATGCCGTGCCTTGATATAGACTGGATGCATCAACCTCTGCTGTGTCTGGTTAAGATACAGAGGGCCCAGAGTGGCCAAAGGCTTGTCTAAGGCTTTAGAGCGAGTCAGAACAGCCCTGGGGCCAGTCCATTGCTGGCATCTCTTCCATGTGCTGGAGATTCCTCCAAACATGACGCTCAGCCTTTTGTCTGTTACCCTTCAAGTCCCCACACCCCACACTGTGAGCCCATTTGCTGGGAAGAAAAGTCGACAAGGATGGCCATAGAGTGCCAGGGCCTACTGCACAAGCCAAGGCGCAGCTTCCGCTAAGGCAGGGTTATCCTACCGGTGCGTCAGCACCCCGAGGGCTAGATAAACGCCAACCTCCAGGCTGTCCCAGACCATGGCAGCCAGATACCTGGGCATGGGGCCCCACCTACACTTTGATGAACACCTCCAGGCCCAGTGCATGGCCGCTGGTCTCACTGTCTCCAGCCAGACAGGACCATGTTGGTGGGACTGTTGCTGGGGGAGGGAACAAGGCGCCCACAGCCTTGTCCCTCCATGTCCTGCTCTGTTCCTCCTGCAGCCCTCAACTCACCTGTTTTAAGGGATGTGATGCCTGCTGTCTGTTGGGGCTCTGCCTGTCGCTTGCCATCTGGGTCATCTTTGATGGCCGGAGTAGAGGAAACTGAGGGGTTGGAGACTGGCTTGGGAGTGGCCTTAGAGGCCTGCGAATTGGCTGAGGTTAGTCCAGGGGTCACATAACCTGACAGGAGAGACTGAAGAAACCCAGTGTGAGAGAGGCCACAACCGCACCCCACCCACGCCCCCCCAGGCACAGTCTGCAGCCAGAAAACCAGCCCGGGGACCAGGCTGGGTCCCGCCCAGTCAGTGCAGAGTGGGTGGGCATTATAGCCCAGAGGGGGACTTCCTGAACTATTTGAATTAATATACTTTTTAGATAGACACATTTAAAAAGAAAATTTCTTATTATTAATGCAAACAGAAAATCACTAGTGCTTGCCACATATAGATACCTTACAAGAAATCTGTTACAGAATGTTTTTGTCGGGTATCACTTAGAATCAAAGTCAATCCTTTCCACCAAGCCGGAGGGTTAAGTACTCAGAGGGTTAAGTACTCATGGCTCTACGCTGAATAGAGCCCTGGAGGAGGAAACAGCCTGGCTGCAGTCTGCTAGCTGGGCCATACCTGGTCCCTGCAGATATGACCTTGCCCCAGGCCCCTGGGAAGAGGCAGGGCCCAGCTCCCTGACCCGAGGGACCAGGTGGATGGCAGCCAGGCCTGGTGCTCTAGCCCCAAGACTTGAGGCTGCCAGTCCTCTCCCCTGTAGTTACCTGGGAAGGCGCTACCACCTCATCCTCGCTGGACTCTGTGGTCTCCTCCACCAAGGTCTCCCTGCTGGAGCTGGCTGGACCTACTGGAGAAGCACAGGTATCCTGTTGGCGGTCTTGGGTGTCCCCTGCTAGCCAGGCAGGGCAGACCCTTCAGGAGGGCTCCATGATGCTCTGGTCTCTGTAGGTTCCTCACCCTCCTGTCTAAGGCTTCCTATTGCTTCTCACAAAATTCAGTGCTGTTCACAGCATTCTAGGTGAGACACTTGAATGCCAAAACCTTCATTTCAAATTCTCGAGGCCCCACTTATTTTTTCCTGCTCTCCCCTGCACGGGAGGCAAGACGCTTGAAGCTTTGAGGAATCAGTGAAGGGAGCCTGGTATCAAAAAGCTGAGTGGCCACACAGCAAGGCAGGTCTCTGCAACCATCTGGACGAACTTCCTCATGGAGCTGCATGGGGGGAACTGGGGCCCAGTGCAGGAGGACCTGCGTAAGGTCGCAGAACAAGCTGAGATGCAGAGCTTGAGGCCAGAACCTAGGACCCCGCCAAGCTGTGTCTCATCCCTCTCCCGGCACCCTCACCTGGCAGGAGGGCCGACTTAGCCATCTGGGGCCCTTCAGCATCCTCCTCGATCCCTGAAGAGCTGCCGCTGCTCTCCTCACTGTCATCTGAGCTCCGAGGGGCTTTGGCCTTGGGGTGGCCCAAGGGAATGGTTGTGGCCTGCTGGCTGTCAGAAAGCTTGGGTTTTCTGGGATTGCTGGTCACTCCGGTCTGGACAGGGGTGCTCTGGGAACCCGTTACAGGGAATGTTCCTACAGCACTGTCAACCTAATTTGGTGAAAGGAGAAAGAGTGGAAAAATTAGGGTAAGAAAGATCTGGTCCTTCCCGAACACTCCAAAAGGGCTAAGCACCGTGTTAGGTGAGTCGCACATTTGCTCCTTCTCACACAACTCTCCAAGAGCGTACTGTAAATTCTGTCACATGGACCAGGCCGCTGAGGCCCGGGCAGGTAAACCGAGTGCTAAGGTCACAGGCAGGCAGGTGCTAGTGCCAGGGTTCAGGGCCATGCCTGTGCCCTCCCTTCCATACTCTGGGCAGGGCCAAAAGATTGGGCCAGCCTGGCCTCCGGGAGCAGGGCTGGGTGGGCCTGCTTCCCCGGGGCCCCAAGCTCACCCCATTTGAAGACTGGGTCCTGCCAACAGGAGGCTGGGCCTCACTGGCTTCCTGGACAAGGACCTGGGTCAGTGGGAGGGAAGGTGGGTTCCTCTTTGTCGCTTGTGGGCAGCAAGAGGCAGCCTTGAGACTCAAGGGTCCTTGGCATGCCATTTGTGCCCCACCCTGGTTAGGTCCCGTCTGGCTAGCAGGAGCCATGAGGCTGGGAGAGGGAACTGAGGGGCAGTCAAGGGGCAATGTCACCATCTGGGCAACAAAATGGGTGGCAGGCTTCAGGTTATGAGCAAATCATTGTTCTCAAAGAGCACAAAGACCCAGGGGAGGGAAGCAGCTCAGGCCCCACCGGGGGCCACACCACTCAAATCTGTGTCTTCACCGGGGACAAATCTCTAACCTGGTGGTGCCCCGGGTGCCACTCCTACTTCTCATACCCACCAGCAGCCAGGACTTAAGAAAGAAACCAGGCGTGATCCCTTGCTGAGAGCCTCCGGACCTCCCACTTTCCCTCGGATGTGGTGCGGCCTTCACCATGGCCTATGCCCTCCTCCTTGCTGCTCCAGCCAGCTGTCCCCCACGTATGTCCCCACAGGGCCCCGGCACCTGCTGCTTCCCTGCCTGGAGGGTGACTGGCTCATTCTGTGACTGCTGCTTCCCCAGCTTCCCCGTCACCGCCTCTGGAGGCCTTCCTGCCCATCTTTCTAAAGCGGGTCACCCCGTTATTCTCTGGTTTACACTGCTTCCTTCAAAGCCCTTACCAGCTGGTGAGAACTTTACTTATATTTTGGTTGCCTTGTGTAATGGCTGCCTCCCTGATGGCCTGGGAACTCCACGAGGGCAGGGGCCCTCCCTGTCTTGCTCCTGCTGGTTCCCCAGGGCCTGGCATGGACAGATGCTCAGCACCATCTGCTGGCTGAAGGGCCTAATGGACAGCCACAGCCCAGCCACCCACCCAGCACTCACGCTCCCACAAGCTCTTCTTGGCTGGAGTGTGTGGTGAGCCCTGGAGTGGGTGGCACATCACCCCTCTGAGCAGGGGATGTCCACTCCCTCAGCCTAGCTCGCTCCCACCCCCTCAGAAAAAGGGGATGGGGTGCACAGTGGGCTTCTGCCTCTCAGTGGGATAGGAAACCAAACCTACATGGCGCAGAGAGCAAGGACCTGGGAGTCAGAAGACCTGGGTTCTGGCCTTGCCCAATCCTGCTCAAGCCACAGCCCTCTGGGTGGGGGGTGGCTCAGTTTTATGGTCTGAACAATGGGCCATTAACCCTACCCTGCCCAGCTTTTAGATTTAGGCATAGAACAAGTAAAAATGCACTGAAAATGGTGAAGGCTGAGAAGAATGCTAAAGTCGCTATTATAAATGCTAAAAACGGCAACTTTTGTTCATGGCATTTCAAAACCAGCAGGAAAAAAAAAAAATCAAAAAGCCCAACCATGCTGGAAAATCTGATGAGGGACTCAAGGTGCAAGGGCTGGCTCCACTGGGAGGTTGTATTCCCAGATTTCTCTTCCCGACAACTCCAAGGTGATTCGGGAAGCCAGCACCGGGGCTGTAGCCAGAGGCCAGGAGAGCCTCTGGCCGTGGGGGTGACAGTGGCAGGAGCGGGGCCCTCCCTCACCCAGCAGGTGGTACCTGAGTGGCTGGTCCCTCCTGTTTCTTGCCATCTGATACCCGGCTGGACTCCTTGCTGCTGGTGGCCCCAGCAACGCTGGCTTTGGGTGTTGTCCTTGAGTGAGTGGCAGACACAGTCACGTTGGCTCTAATGGCTGCAATGGAGTGGGATGGGGGCACGTCAGGGCACAGAAGCCCCACAGCCACCTTAGCAGTGACAAAAACCTGATTTGCCCAGCCCTTCCTGGAGACCTGGCACTGTGCTCAGGGCTACAGAGGTAGAAGCTTATTTGTTCCCCTCCCCAAGCCTCCTTGGTAAGAGATGTCACCATTTGACAAAGCCCAGGGAGCTGAAGTGGCTGCTGTGGCAGAGACCCTAGGCTTTCTCTTCCCCTTTCTCGGCTCCAGCCCCTGAGCAGCAGGCTGGAGCGCTGGTGCCAAACGACTCTCCCTGCAGTTAGAACAGTCTCTCCCGAGAGTCCCCTGTTTATCTGCAGAGGCTGTTGTGCCTGTGTTCACTGCAACAATTTATAACAGCCAAAAAACCCCCAGAAACAAAACCCTCTGCTTCCTCCGACATGGCACTGGCTAAATAAACTGTAGTATGCTCATGCAAAGGACTTCTTTGTAGCCAGCAGAAAAAGCCCCAGTATCACAAGATATCTAGTAAAGGTTACTGAACATTATATACAGGATATTCTCACTTTAAATATACACGCACAGGTTTTCATAAAGTTACCTCTTGTCCAATGTTAACCGTAATTATTTGGGGCAGTGGCATTACAGGTGGTATTTTTTCTTTTGCAGTAACCTGTATTTTTAAATTCTCCTATCAAAATCAGGTATGATTTCCTCTTAAAAGTATTATAGTAATAATAATAGTACTATTAACCATTTTCCTGCTATCACTGATAGAATCACAGATTCTCAGAATTCAAAGAAACCACAGATCTGGTCCTATCTCCCACTGATAAATGAAATCCCTCTCTGCAATGTCTCTGCTTAGATTACTTAACCCCTTTACATGCCACCAAGGACGGGAAGCTCACTACCACCCTGCCCAGCCTACTCCACATTCAGTCAGCTGTAATAGAGCTTTCTTGGAATATGTAGGAACCTGGTCCCTGCAGCTTCTAGCCAACACCTTGCTATGTGGCTTGGCCAGTGTCCTCTCCCTTCTGGGCCTCAATGTGGAACAGTGCTGGCAGCTCCTCCGCCAACCGAGCCTGGCAGGTGTGGCAGGAGTCAGCGCTGTGCAGGGGCCATGCTCACCAGGAGTCAAGCACTGTGTAGCAGGGATCATGTCCTCATCCTCGCTCTCGGAGGAGGAACTCTTGGCTGTGCTCTCCGAGGCCCGGGCCTTCCTCGGGGTGCTCGCAGCCTGGGCTTGCACGGGGGTAGCAGCTGGGCCAGCTGGACTACGATTAGGGTCGACAAAAATCAGAGGGGTTTTAATCACCTTGAAAAACAAAAACAAAACATACCCCCCCAGTGATTAAAGGCTTGGCCAGGGGAAGGGGAAGTTGGGGTAGGGGAGGGTTTTATAAGGCAAGGGGTCCACAGAGCTTGGGGGCAGATGGGCACAGTCAGAGGCCGTCCCAGCTGCCCAGGGCACTTCAGCCCATGTACCTGCTAAGACCCAGCACCCCACCTGACCCTCACAGGGAATGCCCATGGTCAGCAGCATCAGCACCACTGCACAGGTGGGCAAACTGCAAGCCCACAGAGAGGAAGGGGGCTGCCCAGGGACACAGTCTACTGGAAGCAGAGCCAGGGCCAGATCATCCAATTTCAACTTCTTTACTCTGGCTGACTTCAGGGACATCCGCCTACTGGGTGGGGGACTCTAAGCAGGGTTTCCCAAGGTTGCTTGGCCAGAATATACGATTCACCCAGGGAGGTGTTTCCATTCTAGTTGCCCCCACCCCAGAGATTGATACAGCCCTCCTGAGATGGGGCCCAGGAGGCATCTCCCCAGCTACACCGACCCAGTTTCTTCAGCAAAGAAACTGCACATGGGAAACACAGGGTTGGTGGGCAGGAAAGAACCTACGGTTAAGACTTTAGGGACTCATAACTCAATGTAGTATGTGGCCTTTAACTGGACTCTTACTTGAACACACCAAATATAAAAAATACCCTTCGTGAGACAATTGCGGAACTGGGGACACTGACCGGGTAGTTGTTTCTCGGGTGGGATATTGTATTACGGTTGTGCTTTAAAGAAAAAGTCCCTATCATTTAGACCTGCACGCTGCAATCCTGGTGGATGAGATGACACGCCTGAGACTGGATTCAAAGTAAGCCAGGGGCGTTGGCAAATGGAGTGGAGGGTTTGCATGAAACCAGCCTGCTCAGGAGTTTGTAACTGTTGCGGCTGGGGACGGTACGCGGGGGTTCTTTACATCATTCTATCTTTGGGCATGCTTTAAATTTTCCAATAAAACAGTAAAGGAAAAAGAGAGAAAGCAGCAGCAGCAGCTCCGTGGTACCCTACAGGCCAGTCTGGTTGGGAATAGCAGCTCCCCCGAACATGCCCACTGTATGCCGGGGGGGCTCCAGGTCAGTTTCCTTCTGAAAAGCCCCGGCTAACGAGCGTGTGTAACCGGGAGCCGTGGAGCTGGGTAAGTCTACCTTCCACTCCCCAGATGTCAGATCCGCTTTGAGTGCTGCTCCCTCTGGCCAGTGGGGAGGAGAGGGGCAGGAGAAAGAGGGGCTGCCTAAGGCCAAGGGAGGGGTGGGGGCAGGTCTAGGACCCAGCGTCCGTCTGCTGCACCACCCTGCCCAGCTCCTGAGCCTGACTTAGCACACCGTCCTCCAGGGTGCTGTGGAGAGAGGGGCAAAGTGAAAAGTAAAGGAGAAAGGTGGCCGCCTGGGGGGAAAGCTCTGCTGGGCTTAGGCCTTTCCTACCCCTGCCAAACAGCCTCCCCCGTGGCTGCTCTGATCTGCCACTTCCAGAGCCTTCCTTCCCACGTTATAAAAAAGAGAAGGATGGAAAGTGGGAGAAGGCTTACAGTTGAGGGAGGGGGGATCTATATATATGTGAGAAGACAGAGGAACAGATTGTTGGGGACGAAGAGAGGCACTGAACCCACTGAGGCAAACAATAGCGTCTCGGGATGTTAAAAGCAGCTCAGCAGTGAAAGCCTCCCCCCAGCTCCACCTGCCCACGCCACCCCGCCCGGCCTCTGGGCTGTGGGAGGGAGGTGGTGCAGGGGGCCTGGCTGCTGAGGCAGGGGTGGGGCGCACGGGGACCACAGCCCAGCACTGCAGTGGTAGAAGTGCAAGGACAACCTCTGCAAGTTCAAAAAGGCAGGCTGTGCTGCCCCAGGCTGTGGGGGAAGACTCACTTCTGATCCCACCTCTGCCGGACTTCACTGTGTGGTCAAGCCCCTGAGCTTCCTGAGCCTCAGTTTCCCACCCGATGAACGCGCTATTAGCAATCCCAGCCTGCACTCACTCGCTGGAAGGGTTCTGACGCACTCTGGGAGCTGCAAAGCACAGCACACACAGGGCTCTAATTCTGGGATCGGAAAATACTTGCTGGAAGTGAAGCAGTGACACCATCACTCCTGCAGGTGCTGAGCTGTGAGGATCCAGAGGGAATCCGGACCCTCTGCCAGCAGGACCAAACCTGGGGGCTTTCTGGACAGAGCTCACTGTCCCCTGTCAAAGCCGGGCTCATCATAACTGTGCTCCTATTCCAGCAAGTCTGAGACAGAGTCGGGGTAGGGGCCCGGTGGCCCCATTTGCTGACCCCAGCAAGGGACGTAGCCACAAAGACACCACTCCTCCAAGAGTCCCTCTCAGGACTGCCTGGGGGTTGGTTAACAGGTCCTGTTTGCACCTCAGGGCACTGAGAAATTTCACTCTTTGGGGATGTGGTCTGGAGCCTCAAGGTTCAAAAGCCCCCAGGGAGTCTGACTCTAGGACTTGAGAAGGTTGAGGCTCAGAGAAGGCAAGCAACCAGGGTCAGCCCAGGGTGACCAGCAGACTGGTGCCAGAGCCAGGATTAGAAGTTAGTTCTCCAGGCACGAGATAGGAGCTCCTTCTAGGACCTTATGCCAGGCCGTGGTTTAACACCCTAATTTAGCTTCTTACGAGTTTCCTTTTTCTTTTTGATTCAACCTAAAACTTTGGGGGTATGGCCTATGTCTTTTTCTTTTTTGACAAAGTAATGGAAGAAGTGGCACTTAAAAAATTAATTTTAATTGATAGATAAAAATGATATATATTTATGGTATACAAGATGTCTTGATGTTTGTATACATTGTGGAATAGCTAAATTAAGCTATTTAACATATGCATTACTTTGCATATGCATCATTTTCTTTTTAGTTTGGTAGCCACCCGAGGCCGCTGCACAGGCCGGGCCTGAGGTTAATGCTCTGCACGACAGGGCTGCAGCACAGTGGAGGCCTGGGCATGAAGCCAGTCTCTTCTCTGCCTCCCAGCCTGGGGCTCTGCCCACTACCCTGGCATCCATCCCTTTCCCCCACTGATGGGCTAATAATAAAAACAGAGCGAAACTTGTCAATAGAGAAGTGCTCAATAAATGCATAATAGTGATAATAATCATAATTAGTGAGCTGGGGATTAAGGAGCTAAAAACCCCCCAGTTAGGCGGAGGCTGCAGTCTCCCCGGGCTGTGCCCGTCTTCCCTGAATCCTCCTGGGGGAATGTACAAACTGCCGATTTTTTCTCCTTCTGCTTCTTAAATAGGGACTCCAGAATCTTCAGGACTAACGTACCAATTAAATGGTTCAGTTTAAGCATGATGTTCATTTTAATTATGTTGGTCTGCCCCCACAGAGAGAGGTAAAGCAGTCCCCTCTCTCCCAGCTGTTTAGAGCCCCAGAAAGGGAGGCGGCCTCACAAAGGCGCAGAGAGCCAAAGGGCACTGCCCTGGCCCTGCAAAGGGGAGTGGTGGGGCAGTACCAGGTAGCAGGTCAGAGCATAGATGGTCTGGGCTCAAACACCAGGTCTGTCCACTTGTCATCAGCCATGTGACACTGGGGCAGTCGCTCGACTTCTCTGAGCCTCATTCCCTCCTCCTTAAAATGGGAGTAAAAAAAGGACCTTCCCTCATAGAGTGGTTGTGGGGATTAAACAGAAAGCAAACATAGGGCTTAGTGCAGCGCCTGGCACAGAGGGAGTGACCAATAATGTTAGTTATCATTGTCCACCGTTATTTTTGCAATCTTGCTATTGAGAAGAGAAGGCAGTGAGCACCCCACTGGAGCACCGGTGTGCCAGCAGCATCCCGTCTTATCGAGAGATTGCTAAGAACACGGTACGTGGCTGAGTACGGTGGCTCACACCTGTAATCCCAGCACTTCGGGAGGCCAAGGTGGGAGGATCACTTAAGGCCAGGAGTTTGAGACCAGTCTGGGCAACGTAGTAAGACCTTGTCTCTACAAAAACATAAAACAATTAGCCAGGGATGGTGATGTGCGCCTATAGTCCCAGCTATTTAGGAGGCTGAGGCAGAAGGATTACCTGACCCCAAGAGTTTGAGGTTGCAGTGAGCTGTGACCATGTCACTGCATTCTACCCTGGGTGACAGAACAAGATCCCATCTCTCTGGGGGAAAAAAAAAAGAATATGGTATGTGACATTTAAGGGAGATGGTTAAAAAAAAGACCCCACTGGCCTAGGGGTTGTTAAGACTTCGGCATCTCTGGTTAGGCCCTGGAAGGGGAACCAGTGCTCTGAGGGCCTGGCAGAAGATTCTGGATCTTGGGGCTAGAGGACAAAGGGCAGTGCTGTCTGATGGAAGGGCTTGGGTTCACGCAGAAGCTCGGAACACTCCAGCATTGCTGACTTGGGCCTCTGGTGCAAGATGGGGAGGTAAGGTGGGCTTGGTCTCACCCTTGGGGATGTAGCTGGGCAGGCCCATGGGCTTTGCGCTCTGGGTGCCGCAGAGCATGTGCAGGTGTGCCATAGCTGCCTGAGTCATGATCTCAGGCAGGGTTCACGGGTCATGGGATTCTGACAAGCCCTGTGGAGAAGGCCCCCAGTCCTAAAAAGGAAATGGAGATATATAGGGAGCCAAGGGCCAGCGTCTGCACCTTCCTCAGCCTCCTATGAATCATGGGAACTTGCAGGGCCTCGATTCCTGACCTGTCACATGGGGTGACACCACCTGCCCTCCTGCCAGTAACAGGCACTCCTTACAGGCAGGGACTATGCCAAGTGCTGGCACAAGGGCACAGAGGGAGGAGAGTGGCACCATTGTCTCTGCTTTATAGCTGGAACACTGAGCCTCAGAGAGGGGAGGGATTTGCCCAGGACCACGGAGCTGGTGGGTGGCAGAGCTGGGCTTCGCCCCGACACTGCCTGGCTCTGAAGCCTGTGTGTTCAAATGTGCTCTGTCGCCTGTCTCACAGGGTCACTGTTCAGATGACTGTCACAACAGAGGAAAGAGCTCTAGAAACTACAAAGTGCTGTTTACATATGGAGAGACGTGGGAAAGATCCACCCTCCCCCACAGAAGCCCGTGGTGTGTTCGGAGGGAAGGCAAGGCCTACCTGGCTCACTGGCAGCTCTTCATCACTGCTCTCTGAGGACCCCGCTGCCTTCTTGTCTGGGGGTACTGGGGCCAGGGTCTTGCTTCTGGCGGTTTTCAAGTTACCATTCTTCTGAGGGGACAAGACCTGGATATGCACATGGTTGGGGAGAGGGGCGTTAGCGGAGGGGAAACACCGCCAGCAGGCAGTGACCCTCATGCACTCTGGCTCTCCCAGAGAGGCAGCGTGGTCTGCTCCTACACACACGCAGGGACAGCTGCTGGTCCAGCATGCCCCGCAGCCACTGGAAACGCACACCTCCACCCTGCTGTCCTCCTTCCAGAGCTGACTCTGAACTTGGAATGGATGTAGGACTCAGATGCAGCTAAAACCCAAGGGCTGCAATGCTGTTGGCCTGTAGTCTGAATGAGAGGTGACAGCAGCTTGGGACAAGGCTGCAGGTGTGAGCCAGTGGTCCCAGCGCAGCTCACATTCCCCTGCCAGAACAGGCATGATGACGGGGCCAGCTTGCTGGGCCCCGAGGATGGAGGCTAGGGGACAGCTGTGTGTGTCCCTGCTTGGGTAGAGGCGGCCGCCACCTTTTATTACTCAGCCCAGCAAGAAAAGTGGGACTCAGGCTGCCTGACCTTCCGATTCCTCAAGAGAAGCCAGACAATCCTGATTTGAACATGTCATTTCCCAATTTTTAAATGGGGCAACTATTAACACGCACTGCTGGTATGTCCTCAACAGCCACGCCCCCAAGTCCTCTTGCTAGCAAAACCCTGATTCTGTTCCAGTGGCCCCCACCATACACCTGGGGGAGGGCGGCCCCTCCTCCCAGCCAGGATGGGAACTTGGCCCCTTCTCAACGCCTGGGGGCAGGAGGCAGGGGCGGCATGTCTAACCCGAGGTCCGGATGAGGAGACCTGAAGGGAAGTCTACTCCTAGCCCTTTAGGAGACTCTACAGCCCAGCTGTGCCAGTGAGGCTGGTGGGGTATAGAGATGGAAGACATCTGGTCACCAATGATGCTGAGTTGCCGAAGGAACCACTTGTACAGCAACTGGACCCTTGGACTTTGTGCATTGTGAGCTAATCAGTCCCCTTATCATGTAAGCTCTTTGGAATTGGGTTTTCTCCCGCAGCTTAGGACACTGAGACTGACAGAACAATTCACTGAAAACTTAAAATCAAAAAAACTGCCCAGGCCACAACATGGCCTGTGCCTTAGCCTGGCACCTGGAGGAGACTGCAGCCTGCAGGACAGCTGCTTTTGCTGACTACACACCTGCATGCCGCGCCCCTTTGCACACACTGCTTCCCCCGCCTGGAAGGCCCCTCTCCGTTCTGGGTCTTGTGAATGCCTGGTTTTCCTTCAAGTTCAGCTCAATCATCCCCTCTTCTGACCTCTCAGAGACCTGTTCTCCCAGCTCCATCAGACAGAGCACCACCAGAATATTCTTTGATAATCCAGTCACCTGTCTTG
>CAUYSK010040299.1:0-20314 GCA_963575035.1 Avahi laniger | reverse complement strand
ACTCCTGGATAGAGCTGGAACATATTATACTAAGTGAAGTATCCCAAGAATGGAAAAACAAGCACCACATCTACTCACCATCAAATTGGTATTAACTGATCAACACATAAGTGCACATATAAGAATAACATCTATTGGATGATGGGCTGAGGGAGGGGAGGAGGGAGGAGGAAAGAGGGAGAAAGGGACGGGTATATGCATTCACAAAGAGTGCAATACGCACCACCCAAAGGATGGATATATTTGAAACTCGGAATTGGGGGCGGGACAAGGGCAACATACATAACCTAAACATCTGTACATCCATAATATCCTGAAATAAAAAAAATAAAATAAAATCCATCATGACCAAGTTTGCTTCATTCCAGAGATTCAGGGAGGCTTCAAAATATGTAAATCTATAACCATAATTTATCACATAAACAGAAGCAAAAAAAAAAACCATATGATTCTCTCAATAGATGCAGAAAAGGATTTCACTAAATTCAACACCCTTTTATGATAAAAACGCTTAACAAAATAGGCATAGATGGGACTTACCTAAAAATGATAAAAGCCATTTATGACAAACCCACAGCCAACATCATACTGAATGGGGAAAAATTGAAAGCATTTCAACTTAGAACTGGAACCACACAAGGTTGCCCACTATCTCCACTTCTGTTCAATATATTGCTGGAAGTCACGGCCCCAGCAATCAGGCAAGAGATTGGAATTAAAGACATACGAATGGGAACAGAAGATATCAAACTCTCACTGTTTTCTGATGACATGATATTATATCTAGAAAACCCCAAGGATTCAACCAAGAGGCTCCCAGAATTGATAAATGAATTCAGTAAAGTCTCAGAATATAATATCAGTACACAAAAATCAGAGGCTTTCATATACACCAACAGCAGTCATACTGAGAACCACATCAAAGACTCAATTGCCTTCGCATTAGCAACAAAGAAAATAAAGTATCTAGGAATATATTTAACTAAGTAGGTAAAGACCTCGACAAGGAGAACTATGAAACATTCAGTAAGGAAATAGCAGAGCACATACACAGGTGGAAAACCATACCATGCTTGTGGGTCGGCAGAATCAACATTGTTAAGATGTCTATACTAACCTAAGTGTTCTACAGATTCAATGCAATCCCTGTGAAAATACCAACATCATTCTTCACCTATGCAGAAAAATTAATTTTATGCTTTGTATGGGACCACAGAAGATCCTGCATAGCAAAAACAATTCTAGGCAATAAAAACAAAATGGGAGGAATCAACTTACCAGACTTAGACTTTATTATAAGGCTGTAGTAATCAAAACAGCTTGGTACTGGCACAGAAATAGAGCCAATGACCAGTAGAACAGAACTGAGATCCCAGGTATAAAACCATCCTCACATAGCCACTTAATCTTTGACCAAACAGACTAAAGCATACACTGAGGAAAAGAATCCTTATTCAATAAATGGTTCTGGGAAAACTGAAAGCCACATGAAGGAGACTGAACCAGAATCCGCACCTCTCACATCTCACAAAAATAAACTCACGCTTGGTAACAGACTTAAACCTAAGAAGTGAAATTATTACTATTCTAGAGGAAGATGTTGGAAATACTCTTCTAGACATTGACCTAAGCAAAGAATTTATGAAGAAGACCCCAAAGGCAATCTCAGCAACAACCAAAATAAATAAATGGGACCTGATCACATTAAAATGCTTCTGCACAGCCAAAGAAACTGTCACAAGAGCAAACAGACAACCTACAGAATGGGAGAAAATTTTTGCATGCTACAAATCCGATAAAGGGCTGATAACTAGAATTTACTTAGAACTCAGGAAAATCAACATGAAAAAATCAAATGACCCTATCAAAAAGTGGGCAAAGGACATGAACAGAAACTCTTCAAAAGAAGACAGAATAATGGCCCACAAACATATGAAAAAATGCTCAACATCTCTAATCATCAGGGAAATGCAAATTAAAACCACAATGAGATATCACTTATCTCCAGTGAGACTGGCCTTTATCAAAATGTCCCAAAACAATAAATGTTGGAGTGGATGCAGAGTGATAAGGACACGCATACTCTCCTGGTGGTACTGCAAAATATTACAACCTCTGTGGAAAGCAATATGGAGATACTGCAAAGAGATACAAGTGGAAGTACCATTCGACACTCAATCCTATTACTGAGCATCTATCCAAAAGAACAAATGATGCTCTATAAGAAAGACACCTGCACCCGAATGTTTATAGCAGCACAATTCACAATTGCAAAGATGTGAAAACAACCCAAGTATCCATCAATACATGAGTGGATTAATAAAATGTGGTATATGTATACCATGGAGTACTACTCAGCTTTTAGAAACAATGGTGATATAGCACCTCTTGTATACTCCTGGATAGAGTTGAAATGCATTCCTCTAAGAGAAGTGTCCCCAGAATGAAAAAACAAGCATCACATGTACTCACCATCAAATTGGTATTAACTGATCAACACATAAGAGCACATAGAAGAACAACATCTATTGGATGTTGGGCAGGGAGTAAGGGGGAGAGGGAATGGGAGAAGGGGACGGGTATTTGCATACACAAAGAGTGCAATACACACCATGCAAGAGATGACGGACACGCTTGAAACTCGATCTTGGGAGGAAGGGTGTAGGCAAGCGCAACATACGTAACCTAAACATGTGTACGCCCATAATGTGCTGAAATAAAAAAAAGAAAAAAAATTCGAAATACCTTAGATTATGGCACTCATGTGGTGAAAAGGGAATGCTCATACACTCTTGATGAGAATTTTCTATGGAAAACAGTACGGAGATTTCTCCAAGAAATGTAAGTAGATCTACCATCTAATCCAGCAATCTCTCTACTCAGAAGACACCAAAGAAAAATAAATAATTACATCAAAAAGACACCTGTTCTTGTGTGTTTATTTTGCACAATTTAGAATTGCATATATATGGAATCATATTAGGTTCCTATCAATGGATTTGTGGATAAAAAAAATTGATCTATATGTATACCATTGAATTCTACTCAGCCATGCAAAATAGTGAAATAATGTCTGTTATAGCAATTTGAATGGAACTGGAGACTATTTTTCTATGTGAAGAAATGCATGCATGGAAAAACAAATACTGCATGTTCTCATTATAAGTGGAATCTAACCATTGGCTATGCAGGGGCATACAATATGATGCAATGGCTATTGGGAGCTCCAAAGGGGTCAGAGTAGGAAGAGGACAAGGGAAGTACAACTACATATTGTGTTCAGTGTACACTATTCATGTGATAGATACACTAAAAACCCAACCACACTATACATCAACATACAATTCATCAGTGTAATCAAAACCACTTGTACCCCGAAATCTATCAAAATATATGTAATAAAAAAGAAAACCCAATGTTGGCAACACCAACAAGGATGGAGATACCCTGGAATTCTACAAATTGGAATTAAAAATGTTTTAAAAAAGTAGGATTTTTATGGGTTTCATGTTGTCGTTTCTTATACTTTTTGTTTCAAAATATTAGAAGGTACACATGTTATACAATTGTATAATACAATTGTGCAATTGTGTAGTAGTATAATGAAGTCAGAAGTTTTACTTTTCCCCTCACCAGAATAGTGTTCACTTTGTCTCTTAGGTAGGTTTCTGTTCCCTTCCTCCGTCCCTATATCCCTCCATCCTTCTGGATTTCCAATGATTTTACTTTTCTCTGTGCCCATGTGTGCCCATTAATTTGTTCCAAATTATTAGAGAGTACATTTTTTTTAATTCCTGACATATTTTACTTAGAAAAACTATCTTTACTTACAACCAAATTGCTGCTAAGTACAATATTTTATTTCTTTTTATGGCTGAGAGGTACTCTTTATACACTTATCAGTTGATGGGTACTCGAGTTGATTCCATCTCTTTGTAATTGTGAATTACGCTACTCTAAACATTGAAGTGGAGGTGTCTTTTTTTATATAATGACTTTTTTTTTGGAGGGTAGAACTTTTGTTTCGAATGGTAGGTCTATTTTTAGTTCTTTGAAACATCTCCATAATGTTTTACATAGAAGGTGTCCTAATTTATAGTCCCATGAACAGTAAATAAACATCCCTTTTTTTACCACATCTATGCCAACGTTTATTTTGTATTTTGTTTGTTTGTTCCTTATTGTTTTACTTATGGCGATTCTGATAGTGATAAGATGGTATCTCATCATGGTTTAAATTTGCCTTTCTCTGATAATTAGTTATGTTCAGCATTTTTTAAATATGACTATTGGCCATTTATATGTCTTCTTTTAAACAAATTGTTTATGACTTTTTCCGGCTTTATTTTTTAATAACATGTTTTATTTCCTTTATTATTTGTAATTGTTTTATTTTAAAATATCAATGGAGTACAAATGTTTTTGTTACATGGATAGCTTTATAATGCTTTATTCAAGACTGTAAGCGTGCCCATCACTGGAATACTGTTGACTGTACCTATTAGGTAGGTATTTTCCCCATTCCCTCCTCCTCCTGGCCCCTTCTTGATTTCCAAATATTTTTATTTCTTTCTGTGTTCATGTATGCCCATTACTTAGTTCAAATTATTAGAGTGTTCATGCAGGGGTGGGGGTTGCCATTCTGTAGATAATTCACTTAAGATAATGATATATGATTCTATCTAAATTGGTGCAAAGACATTTATTCATTTCTTTTGAAGGCTGGGCAGTACTACGTGGTATACATGTATCACATTTTGTTAATCCACTCATGAATTAATGGGCATTTGGGTTAATTCAGACATCGTGGCAATTGTGAATTGTGCTGCAATATTCAAGTGCAGGTGTTTTTTGAAAAAAATAATGCTTCTTTACTTTGGTGTAGATATCCAGTAGTGAAATTGTTAGAACACATGATAGAGCAACTTTCAGTTTTTTGAAAAGCCTCCATAGATGTTGTGCCTTTCATAGATGTTGTGCTAATCTGCAGTCTCACCAAGAGCATATAAGCACTCCTGTCTATATGCATCCATGCCAGCATCTATTGTTTTTGAGCTTTTTAATAAGAGCCATTCAGAAAGGGATAAGGTGATATCTCATTTTCATTTTAATTCACATTTTCCTGATAATTAGTGATAGTAGGATTTTCTCACATGATTATAGACTATTTGTCTATCTTCATTTGAAAAGCTACTAGTCATGTCTTTTGTCCACTTTTTAATGGAGTTATTTGTTTATTTCTCACTGACTTGTTTCACTTCTTTGTAGATTCTGTATATTTGCCCTTCATTGGTTGTATAGTTTGCAAATATTTTCTCCCATTCTGTAGATTGTCTATTTGCACTATGGATTATTTCCTTAGCTGAGCAGATGATTTTAGTTGAATCAAATCCCATTTATTTATTTGTGTTGTTGCTGTAGTTACCATTGTGAACTTAGTGACAAATTTTTTTCATAAGCTGATTTCTAGAATAGTATTTCCTGTGGTTTCTTCCAGAGGTTTTATTTTTCATTTCAGCATATTATGGAGGTACAGATATATAAGTTACATATGTTTCTCTTATCTCCCTCACCCCCCAACTCAGAGCTTCAAGCGTGTCCATCCACAAAATAGTGCACATTGCCCTCAGTCTGCATGCATATACCCATCCCATCCTTCCCCATCCCACCTGCCCAACACCCAATAAATGATTATTCTTATATGTGCAATTAGGTGCTGATCAATGAAACCAATTTGCTGGTGAGTACATGTGGTGCTTATTTTTCCATTCTTGGGATATTTCACTTAGTGGAATGGGTTTCAGATCTATCCATGAACATACAAGAGGTGCTATATCACCATGATTTTTTATAGCTGAATAGTACTCCATGGTATACATATACCACATTTTATTAATCCACTCATGTATTGATGGACACTTGGGTTGTTCCCACATCTTTGCAATTGTGAATTGTGCTGCTATAAACATTCTGGTGCAGGTATCTTTTTTAAAGACTGACTTTTGTTCTTTTGGGTAGATGCCTAGTAATAGAATTGCTGCATCAAATGGTAGTTCTACTTGTATCTCTTTGAGGTATCTCCATATTGCTTTCCACAGAGATTGAACTAGTTTGCAGTCCCACCAGCAGTGGATGAATGTTCCTATCTCTCTTCATTCAAACCAACATTTATTGTTTTCGGACTTTTTCATAAAGGCCAGTCTCACTGGAAATAAGTGATACCTCATTGTGGTTTTAATTTGCATTTCCCAGATGATTAGAGATGTTGAGCATTTTTTCATATTTTTTTTGGTCATTATTCTGTCTTCTTTTAAACATTTCTGTTCATGTCCTTTTCCCACTTTTTGATAGGGGTGTTTCATTTTTTCTTAATGATTTTCCTGAATTCTAAGTAGATTCTAGTTATCAGGCCTTTATTGGATTTGTAACATGCAAAAAATTTTCTCCCATACTGTACATTGTCTGTTTGCTCCTGTGACAGTTTATTTGGCTCTGCAAAAGATTTTTAATCTGATCAGGTCCCATTTATTTATTTTGATTGTTGTTGTGGTTGCTTTTGGGTTTTTCTTCATAAATTCTTTACCTAGGCCAATGCCTATAAGGATTTTTCCAACATTTTCTTCTAGAATTCTAATCGTTTCACATCTTTCAGGTTTAAATCTGTTACCGACCGTGAGTTGATTTTTGTGAAAGGTGAAAGGTGTGGATCCTGATTCAGTCTTCCACATGTGGCTGTCCAGTTTTCCAGCACCATTTATTGAATAAGGATTCTTTTCCTCAATGTATGTTTTTGTCTGCTTTGTCAAAGATTAGATGGCTGTATGAGGATGGTTTTATACCTAGGTTCTCAGTTCTGTTCCATTGGTCAATATCTCTGTTCTTGTGCCAGTACCAAGCTCCTTTCATAACAATAGGCTTGTAGTTTAGTTTGAAGTCTGGTAGATTGCTACCTCCCATTTTGTTTTTATTGCCTAGGATTGCTTTTGCTATACAGGATCTTCTCTGGTTCCATACAAAGCAGAAACATAAAAGGAGAACTTACAACTGATGCCACGGAGATACAAAATATAATCTATGAATACTACAAAAACTTTTATGCACACAAACTGGAAAATATGGAGGAAATGGACAAACTGTTAGATATACACAGCCTCCCTAGGCTCAACGAGGAAGAAATAGAATTCTTGAACAGACCAATATCAAGTACTGAAATTGAAACAGAAATAAAAAATCTACCTAAAAAGTAAAGTCCTGGATCAGATGGTTTCACATCCGAATTTTACCATGACTGCAAAGAAGAATTGGTGCCTATCCTGCAAAAATTATTCCACAACATCGACAAGAATGGAATCCCCGCCCCGCCCCGCATTTTATGAACCCAACATAACCCTGATAACAAAACTTGGAAAGGACTTAACAAAAAAAGAAAACTATAGACCAATATCTCTTATGAATATAGATGCAAAAATTCTCCACAAAATTCTAGCAAACCAAATCCAGGTGCTTATCAAGAAAATAATCTATCATGATCAAATGGACTTTATCCCAGAGATGCAGGGATGATTCAACATATGCAAGTCTAAAAACATAATTCACCATATAAATAAAAGCAAAAAAAAAAAAGACCATATGATCCTCTCAATAGACTCAGAAAAAGTGTTTGAGAAAATTGAACACCTTTTGTGAAAAGAATGCTTAACAAAATAGGCATAGACCATGCTTACCTAAAAATGATACAAGCCATATATGTCAAATTCACAACCAACAACATACTGAATGGGGTAAAATTGAAACAGGGAAGATTGCCCACTGTCTCCACGTCTATTCAACATAGTGATGGAAGTCCTTGTTATAGCAATTAGACAAGAGAGCGGAATTAAGGAAATGGGGGCGGAAGAGATCAAAGCCTTGCTCTTTGTTGATCATCTGATATTATATCTACAAAACTCCAAGGATTTGATCAAGAGACTCTTGTACTTTATAAATGAATTCAAGAAACTCTCAGGATACAAAATCAATACACACAAATCAGAGGCTTTCATATATGCCAAAAGCAGTCATACCGAGAACCAAATCAAAGATTCAATCCCCTTCACAATAGCAACAAAGAAAATAAAGTACTTAGGAATATGTTTAACTCAAGAGGTAAAAGACCTCTACAAGAACTATGAAACACTGAGAAAGGAAATACCAGAGGATATAAACAGGTGGAAAATCACACCATGTTCGTGGGAAGGCAGAATCAACATTGTTAAAATGTCTGTGCTACCCAAAGTGATCTACAAATTCAATGCAATCTCTATTAAAATACCAATATCATTTTTCACGGATATAGAAAAATAATTTTACACTTCTTCCAGAGCTTTTATGTTCTCAGGTCTTGCATATAGGCCTTTAATCCATCTAGTGTTAATTTTCATACAGGGAAACGTTACAGATCCTCTTTCATCTTTAGAATGTGGCTATCCAATTATCCCAGAACAATTTATTACATACAGCATACTTTTCCCAGTGTTTCTTTTCATCTGCTTTGTCAAAAATTCAGTTAGTATGGCTACATGGTTTTATTTTTGGTTTCTATATTCTGTTTTATCAGTCTATTTTTATGGTTTCTAATCCCTCGACTATGGACTGGTATTGATCTGTGGTCTATTAGGAAACAGCCTGCACAGCAGGAGATGAACAGCAGGTGTGTGAGTCTTCACCTATATTTACAGATGCTCCCTATTGCTCCCATCACTGCATAAGCTCTGTCTCCTGTCAGATCAGCAGCAGCATTAGATTCTCAAAGGATCTGAACCCTATTGTAAACTGCACAGGTGAGGGATCTAGATTATGCACTCCTTATTAGAATCTCATGTCTGATGAGAGGATGTGAGGCTGAAATGATCTTGATAGTGCTGGGGAGTGGCTGCAAATCCAGATTATCATTAGCAGAGAGGTTCAACTGCACGATAAATCTAATGTGCTTGAATCATCCCCAAACTATCCTGTCTTAGTTCATGGAAAAATGTCTTCCAGAAACTGGTCCCTGGTGCCAAAAAGGCTGGAAACCTCTAGCCTATGTCCCTGTACTTATAACAGTACAATGTTGTTTTAGTTACCATGCCTTTGCAATATAATTGGAAATCAGGTAATGTAATGCCCCAGATATGCTCTTTTTACATAAGATGACTTTGGTTATTTAGGTTCTTTTTTGTTCCGTAAGTAGTTTAGGATTATTTTTTAGACCTGTGAATAATTACATTGCTCTTTTGATGGGATTTGTATTTAATCTGTAAATCACTGGACACTTTAACTATGTTAATTTTTCCAAGCTATGATCATGGGATATTTTTCTATTTCTTTGTATCATCTATGATATTTTTAAATCAGTGTTTTGTAGTTTCCCTTGCAGATATCTTTCACCTCCTTGTTAAAGTATGTTCTAGGCATTTTATTATTTTTGTAGCTATTATGAATGGTATTGATTCCTTGATTTGACTCTTAGCTTTACTTTTATTTGTATATAGAAATACTTTTGATTTGTGTACAATGATTTTGTAACATGAGACACTGCTGAATTTATTTATCAATTACAGGAATCTTTTGGTGGAGTATTTACAGTTTTCCAGATACAAAATCATATCATCAAAAAGCAGGAATAATTTGACTTGACTTTTCCCAATTTGGATGCCCATTAGTTTTTTCTGTTTTCTGATTACTCTGGCTAGAGCTTCCAGCATCATGTTGAATAGAAGTGGTGGCATTGGACATTCTTGTCTATTTCAATTTCTGAGGGGGCATGCTTTAAATTTTTCCTCACCCAGTATAATTTTGGCTGTGGATTTTTCAAACACAGCTTTTATTATTTTGATGTATATTCTATTTGCCTAAATTATTGAATTTTTTTGTCATAAAAGGGGGCTGAATATCAAATGTTTTTTCTGCATCTATTGAGATAATTATGTTGTCTCAGTTTCTACTTCTGTTCATGTCGTAAATTTCATTATTGATTTGTATATGTTTAGCTAGACTTGCATCCCTTGGATAAAATTCATTTGATAATGGTGGATTATCTTTTTGATTGCTATTGAATTCAAGTTGCTGGCATTTTGTTGAGAATGTTTACAATTATATTTATAAGAAATATTCATCTGTAGTTTATCTTTCTGTGGTGTCCTTGCCTGGCTTTGATACCAAGGTGTTACTGGCTTCACAGAATGAGTTAGAGAGGGCTCTTTCTTAATGTTATGGTATACTTTTGGTAGAATGTGTGCCAGTTCTTTCTAGGTCTGGTAAAATTCAGCTGTAAATCTTTCAAGTCAGGTTTTTTGGGGGGATACAGGAAGTTGGAACATATGTTATTACTGTTTCAAACTTGTAACTTATTACTGGTCTGTTCAGAATTTCTATTTCTTCCTGATTCAGGTTTGGGAGGTTTTGCCTCCCAAATTTATCCATGTCCTTTAGGTTTGCTAATTTTTGTGCATAGAGGTTTTTTTCATAGGTATAGATGATATTTTGTTTTTCTGTGTATCCGTTATAATTTTTTTCATTTTTTATTGGGCTTATTTGAGTCATTTGTCTTCTAGTTCTGGTTAATCTATTTAGCAGTTTACTGATTTGTTTATCTTTACAAAGAACTAACTTTTTGCAAATCATTTGCACAGTTTTTTCAATTTCCATTTCATTTAGTTCTGTTCTGTGGTTTATTACTTATTTTCTTCTGATAACTTTGAGTTTGATATGTTTTTCATTTTCCAGTTCCTTGAAGTGTGATAGTAGGTTATTAATTTATAATCTTTCTGTGCTTTTGATTGAAATATTTAAGGGTATGAATCTTTCCCTTAGCACTGATTTTACTGTATTCCATATATTAGGAAGTTGTATTTCCTTTGTCATTCAATTAAAAAACTGTTTATTTCTGTCTTGGTTTCATCAATAACCCAAGCATCATTCAGCAGCAGTTTGCTTAATTTTCATGTAGTTGTGTATTTTAAGAGTTACTCTTATAATTGATTTTTAGTATTATTCCACTATAGCTTGAGAAGATACAGGATATTATTTCATTTTTTTAAATTTTCTGAGACTTGTTCTGTGGCCTAAGATAAAAATGTCCCATGTGCTGATGAATATAATGTATATATTGAAGTTTTTAGTAAAATTTTCCGTTATTATGTTTAAGTCTGTTTATTCTAGAGTCCCACTTAAGTCTGGTATTTCTTTGTTGATTTTCTGATTTAATAATTTGTTAAATTCTGTCAGTGTAATGTTAAAGTCCCTGGATATTATAATGTTGGTGTTTCTTTCCTAAGATCTAGAAAAATTTGGTTGATGAATATGCAAGCTTCTGTGTTAAATGTACATTTATTTAGGATCGCTATATCCTCTTCATGAACTGATCCCTTTCTCACTAAATAATAAACACATTTGTCTTTTTTTTTTTTACCTCTGTTGATGGAAAAGCTATTTTATCTGAAATGAAAATAGCCTTTCCTACTTGCTTTTGATTTTTATTTCCATGGAATATTTTCCATTACTTTACATTAAATTTATGAGAATCTTTGCAAGTTAAATGAGTTTCTTGAAGACAGCATATTTATATGGTAGCTTTTAAGGTTTATTCAGCCAATCTACATCTTTTAAGGGTGGCATTAGGTCTTTATTTCAATGTTAGTATTAATATGTGAGATACTGTTTTAGTTATCATTTTGATTGTCACCTAGTTGCTTTTATCTTTCCTTCATGCTACTATTTTATAAGGGCTATGAGTTTTAGCTTTGATGTGTTTTAACACTGCTGAGTATCGATTGTTCTGTCCCATGTATAGAACACTTTCAAGCATTTCTTGTACATCTGGTCTAACAGTGACAAATTCCTTTAGTGTTTGCTTATATGGGAAAGACTGTATTTCTTCTTAGTTTATGAAACTCTGTTACACAGAATACAAAATTCTTGACTTGCAGTTATTCTGTTTAAGGAGACCCTATTCTTTCTGGCTTGTAAGGATTCTGCTGAGAAATCTGCTATTAGTCTGATGGGTTTTCCTTTGGAAGTTAGTTGATGTTTCTGCCTGATGCCTCATAGGAGTTCCTCTTTCATGTTGATTAACCTGATGATTATCTACCTTGGTGATTTTCTTTTTGCAATGAATTCCCAGATATTTTTTGAGACCCTTGTATGTGGATGTCTTGTATATGATGTCTTGTTAGACAAGACTAGAGAACTTTTCCTCAGTTATTCTATCAAATATATTTTCCAGGCCTTTCACTTTTTTTACTTCACCTTTAAGGATGCATACAATTATTATATTTTGTTTTATATAATCTCATATTTCTCATATATTTTTTTCAATACTCTTGATTCTATGTTCTTTATTTATGAATGACTGAGTTGATACAAAAGAGTTGTCTTCAAACTCTGAAAATCTTTCTCCTGCTTGGTCTATTTTATTCTTGAAATTTTCCATTGTGTTTCGTATTTCTTTAATTTTTTTTATTTCCATGAGTTCTATTTGTTTTCTAAACAATATGTCTATCACTTTATCTCTTTTATTCATTTCCTTAATTATGTTTCTGATTTCTTTGAATTGGTTTTTCATTTCCTCTTGAACCTCCTTAAGTTTCCCTACAATTCTTACTCGGAATTCTTTATGTGTCAATTAAAAATTTTCATTTTAATTGAAATCCATTGCTAGAAGGCTTCTGTGCTCCCTTGGGGCAGTCCTTTAACTCTGATTTTTCATACTCCTGAAATTCTTGAACTGATTTCTTCTCATCTGGCGATGCTTTGTCTTCTGGTTTTGGGTATTCTTTTGTTTAGATGGTATTTTCACCCCTCACTCTTAAAAATACAGCTGTAGCATATGTTGGATAAGAATCTTTGGATTTTCTTGAAAATACTTTGATGGAGGTCTAAGTTCTGGAGGGGTACCTTGGTTACAAAACTACTTAGTGTGGTAATTTTCTCAATTGCTAGTTATTTGTAGGCTTTAGCATGGGTGTGATACATTGTGAAAAGATTCTCTGTCTCTTGTAGGCAAGAGGAGAGGGAATCTTTGAAATCTTTTCTCTTTCCCCAGCCCCGTGGTTTTCTTAACTGTATGAATTATATTGGGGCAACCAATTTAATCTTTAAATCAGTAGACAGTGATTGTGTGTGATTAATAGTCACAACACATGTGAATGAATCACTAAATGCTGTAATGGGCTGTAAAAGTTATCCTCCCTGCCACAAGGTGTTACTTACAGGAAAAAGCTAGCTTTAGTGGTGTTTTTTTTTTTGCGGGGGGAGTGGGGGGCTTGTGACCAGCTCTCAGGGATCAGGAAAAACACTCTGATGTCCCAGGCAGTAGGTGGGGCACGGGAGCTTCCAGTAAACTTGTGCTCCACGAAAGCTAAGTCAGGTGGAGTTAGGCTGGGTGGGATTGGATATGGTAAGCCTCCATTCAGTCCAGAAAGGTGTGCACAAGAGCTGTCTCAGCAGAAGATGAGCTTCAAGGCCACTGGGGAAAACCACCAGGAAGAGACTAAAGCAGCCCCACTAAGCCAAAATGACTTCTCTTGTGGAAGAGTAAATATAGGATTCACAGTCTGGCAGACGGAAGTAACTTTCTCTCTTCTCCTTCTTCCCTTGTCCCACGGATCTCCTTCTGAGGCCTGGCTAAAAGCCACAACCCAAATTATCTCAGCTCACAAGCAATGACAATTACAGGTGTCAACTTCCTTGCCTGGGATCCCACCCTGGAATGAAAGATGGTTTCCTGTGGAGGGAGGAGTGATCTCTAGTGCACTGCAGCTCAGACTCACACAATATTCTCCTTTTAGTTCAGCTTCTGTGGGCTCTCCTTTTACCCAGGATTAGTCCACAATTCTCCACTTCATGCCACCAAGCAATACAGTTGTGTCCTGGGAGTATACGATCCTGCACCCTGATCACCCAAGTTTAATCCCTGATTATGCCCAGAAGAAAGCTTGTCCCAAATTACCCATGGAGTGCTCAAACAGGTTAATATCCTTTTCCTGGAGTAACCAGGTGGGCAGCACTGAGGAGGTTTCGGAGGAATGGAGTTCAAATTCTGAGCATCCTTTGGCCTGCTTCAGGTCTTTAACAAGAAAGACATTAGCCCCACTCTCTGTGGAAGGCTTGATGTGATTGGCACAAAAAATGTGGAGAAGCAGCTACTCTTGATAAGTCAAGCTCAATTATCCCTTGGAGCACCCATGCTAACTTGATTGGATTCTGCCACATATCTCTTGGCAGCTGTTGGTGGGGGAGGGGAGAACAAGGAGAAGAGTCTGAATGAAAGAGAGCTTGCACTATGATTCCCTTTGTCCCAACATTATTCTCTTACTTGTTGTACTCTTCTCTTCCCTGAAGGCAGCCCCTCTTAGACATCCAAGCTCTGCGATCACACAGTTTTCCTAGGCTCCATCAGTCCTCTGTGGACACTGTAGTCTGGGAAGGAGGTGAGAAGTGTTTCTGTGGGGACCAGTGAGAAGGAAACTGAAAGGCTGAAGCTCCTTGGGGTGGACAAAGGACATAATCAGTGGAAAATCAGTGTGACAAATGCCACCTCTGGTCTCTGGTAAGGGGAGTGACCCTGAGAGGAATGCAAGCCAGTGATCTGTTCTTAAGAACTTCCCAGCTGAGTGGTGGTAGTAAATTTTGGTTTGAAACAGTACAGAAACTTTTCAACAGTTCAGGAGTCTTCAATCTCTCAGAAGTGTGAGGGGAGTAAAAAAAAAAAAAACACTCCCACCCACTTTTTCATAGGTCTCCAAACTTCTGAAGGCCTCATCTTTGCTCAAATTTTACTTCTTCTTGTTCTGCTCCCCAGTTCTTCCTGTGGAATCTCTGGTATGTTGTGGCATTGTTTCCCTCAGAATCATAGTTGAGCTATTTTTTTTACTTAAAACTTTCCTTCTTTCTGATATTAACTGATGACTGATGTCTGTAGTCAGCAATGCTGCCACTCCAAAAAATGTAGTGTTCATATTAAAAAGAGTTTGTGATATTTTTTCTTTCGGATATTATATAGCTGAAAAGTTTCTGAGGATATTTAAATGAAAATATTTAAGAAAACACAATAATGGCCAGCAAACATATAAAAAATGCTCAATATCTTTAATCATTAGAGAAATGCAAATCAAAACCACAGTGACATATCACCTAACCGCAGTGAGATTGGCCTCTACCAAAAAATCCCAAACAACAAATGCTGGTGAGGATGTGGAGGGACAGGAACACTCTTACACTCCTGGTGGAACTGCAAATTAGTGCAATATCCGTGGAAAAGAATTTGGAGGTACATCAAAGAGCTAAAAATAGAAATACCATTTGATCCAGCAATAGCACTATTAGGCATATACCCAAAAGAGCAAAGGACATTCTATAACAGAAACATCTGCACCCAAATGTTTATGGCAGCACAGTTCACTATTGCAAGAATGTGAAAAAAACCCAAGTGTCCATTAATTACTAATGGATTATTAAAATTTCATGTATCTATTCAATGGAATATTACTCAATTATAAGAAATGATGGTGATTTAACACTTCTTATATTTTCCTGGATGGAGGTATCCGAACTGGATACCTCCGAACTGAGGTATCACAAGAATGGAAGAATAGGCTCCCCATGTACTAGCCATCAAATTGGCACTGACTGATCAACACTATGTTGCTCACACAGCAGTAATATTCTGCAGGAATTAGGGGGTTAGGGGCTAAACTCACAATTAATGGACTCTGTGAATGTTGTAGAGAGGAAGGGCATGCTTCTAATCATCACTTGGATGAGACAAAGTCATACAATGTAACCAAAATGTTTGTACCCTCATAATATACTGAAATAAACATAAAAAATAAAAAACAAAAATAAGTAAATAAATGAAAATATTTGATGGTCTTATGGATTATGTAAATTCAAGGATATCTTAAATTTGAAGTATACATAATATATTTTTTATAAATAGATATAAAAGTCACAGTTTCATGTGGTGTCTACTTCAATATAAGTAAAATTTTAAAATATAAGGTAAAATAAAAATAAATTTTAAAGATTATTTCAAAAACAGTTTTACATGCTTTAAAATATACTCAAAATTAATATCTGATGTCTTTTCTACAATAAAAGCAAGAAATATTCATTTCAAAAAAGTCACAAAAATATTTAAAATTTAGTTGGAAAATCTGCTCGAGAAAGTTAGGTATAAACAAAGCCAGACTATGAAGACTGAAATAAATACCTAACTCTTTAATGCCGAGACACCAATGAAATATCAACAAGCACATAAACATTCAGAAAACAATCTTATCAAAAAAAACTAAGTAAGGAACAAATGACTAATCCTTGAAATATGGAGTTTGTGAACTTTCAAACAAAAAATTCAAAATTGCTGTCTTGAGGAAGCTCGATGAGCTTTAAAATAACACAAGGTAGCAATTTAGAATTATATCAGATAAATTTAACAAAGAGGTTGAAATTATAAATATGTAGAAATTCTGGAGCTGAAAGAGTCAACTCACAAACTGCAAAATACATTACACTGACTCCACAACAGAACTGAGTAAGCAGAAGTAAGAATTAGTAAACTCAAAAGCAAGCTAAGGGACACCGTCACAAGAGGCAAAAATTAAAATACACTTACAAGATTCAGAAAATATTTTCAAAAGAACAAGTCTAAAATTTACCTGATGTGATTGACAAGTCTCACTCATGATTAACACAAAGCAAAAATCTATAACAACTGATCAACTCATAAATGCACACATAAGAATAACATCTATTGGATGTTGGGCAGGAGGGAGGGGGGGAGAGAGGAGGAGGGAGGAGGGAATAAGTATATGCATACACAGAGTGCAATGTGCACCACCCAGAGGATGGATATATTTGAAACTCGGACTTGGGGGGGGCAATGGCAACAATAACCTAAACATCTGTACCCCCATAATATGCTGAAGTAAAAAAAATCTATAACAGGTACACCAAAAAATAAAGGGCAAGAACTCAAAATGTACAAATAGATAAAATTTCTTATAGCCATGGATGATAGAAAGAAAAGAAGAAAGGACTAACCAAACATCTGGAAAACAACAATATGGCAGTAGTAAATCTTTAAATATCAATAAAAAATATGGGATGTAAATGGGCTAAATTCTCAAATAAAGAGACACAGAGTGGTTCAATAAATTTTTAAAGACCCAATTGTATGTTGTCTTTAAAAAAACTCACTTCACATAAAAAGACACACACAGAGGGAAAATGGCAGCTAGAAAATTTCAATGCAAAAAGAGTAGGATTATCTATACACATATCAGATAAAATAGATTTCAAGAAAAAGACTGTGCAAACAGACAAAGGAAGTTATTACATTAGCATAGTAATCAAGAGATTAATTTGGCACAAAGAAAAAACAATGGTAAATGTATATACACAACACTGGACTGTCCAGATATATACAGAAATTGATATTATAAATAAATACAGACATAGACCTCGATGACATAAGATTTAGGAATTTCAACACTACAGTTTCAACATTTGACATATCATCTAAACAAAAAAAAAAAATCAAGAAAAAAAATTCAACTTAACCTGAACTGTAGACCAAAAAGACTTAGATATTTACACAATATTTAATTTACTAGCTGCAGCATACACATTTTCTGTGCCAGCACATGGAACTTCTCAAGAGTGGATAATAATTATGCCATAAAATAAGTCAAAAAATAATATTTTAAAATTGAATTTTTCATTCCCACTTAGAAGTGGAATGAGACAACGTTGCTCACTATCTCCATTTTTATTCAACATAGTGCTAGAAGACTTTGCTACAGTGATTAGGCAAGAGAGTGGAATAAAAGCCATACAAATGGGAACAGAAGAGATCAAACAGCACTATTTGCTGATGACATGATATTATATCTAGAAAACCCCAAGGAATCAACCAAGGGGCTCACGGAATTGATAAATGAATTCAGTAAAGTCTCAAGATACAAAATCAATAAAAACAAATCAGATGCATTCATATAGACCAATAGCAGTCATACCAAGAACCAAATCAAAGACTCAATTCCCTTCACAATAACAACAAAGAAAATAAAGTATCTAGAAATATATTTAACTAAGGAGGTAAAAGACCTCTACATGGAGAACTATAAAACATTGAGGAAGGAAATAGCCAAGGACATAAATAGGTGGAAACCATACCAGACACCTGGGTCAGCAGAACCAACATTGTTAAAATGTCTATACTACCCAAAGTGATCTACAGATTCAATGCAATCCCTATTAAAATACTAACATCATTCCTCATTGATGTAGAACAATTAATTTTACGCTTTCTATGGAACCAGAGAAGTCCCCGTATAGCAAAAACAATCCTGGGCAATAAAAACAAAATGAGAGATATCAATTTACCAGACTTCAAACTGTATTACAAGACTGTAGGAATCAAATCAGCTTGGTACTGGCACAAAAATAGAGCCATTGATGGGGAACAGAACTGAGAACCCCGATATAAAACCATTCTCATACAGCCATCTAATCTTTGAAAAAGCAGACAAAAACATACGCTGAGGGAAAGAATCCTTATTCAATAAATGCTGCCGGGAAAACTGTATAGCCACATATAGAAGACTGAATCAGATCCCACACTTTTCACCTCTCACAAAAATCAGCTCACATTGGGTAACAGACATAAACCTAAGGAGTGAAATTATTAGAATTCTAGAGGAAAATGTTGGAAATACTCTCCTGGACATTGGCTGAGGCAAAGAATTTATGAAGATATAAAGAAGACCCCAAAGGCAATCACAGTAACAACCAAAATAAATAAATGGGACCTGATCAAATTAAAAAGCTTCTGCACAGCCAAAGAAACTGTCACAAGAGCAAACAGACAACCCACAGAATGAGAGAAAATTTTCACATACCGAAAGTCAAATAAAGGGCTGATAACTAGCATCTATTTAGAACTTAGGAAAATCAAAAAGAAAAAAATCAAACAACCCTATCAAAAGTGGGCAAAGGACATGAACAGAGACTTTTCAAAAGAAGACAGAATAATGGCCAAAAAACATATGAAAAAATGCTCAACATCTCTAATCATCAGGGAAATGCAAATCAAAAGCATAATGAGATATCATTTATCTCCAGTGAGACTGGCCTTTAGGAAAAAGTCCCAAAACAATAAATGTTGAAATGGATGCAGAGAGATAGGAACACTCATTCACTGCTGGTGGGACTGCAAACCAGTGCAACCTCTGTGGAAAGCAATATGGAGACACCTTAAAGAGATACAGGTAGAATTAACATTTGACCCAGCAATCCCATTACTGGGCATCTACCCAAAAGAACAAAAGACAGTCTATGAAAAAGACACCTGCATTTGAATGTTTATAGCAGCACAATTCAAAATTGCAAAGATGTGAAAACAACCCAAATGTTTATCAATACATGAGTGGATTAATAAAATGTCGTATATGTTTACCATGGAATACTATTTAGCTTTAAGAAACAATGGTGATATAGCACCTCCTGGATTTTACTGGATAGAGCTAGACTGCATTCTACTAAGTGAAGTATCCCAAGAATGGAAAAACAAGCACACATGTACTCACAATAAAATTGCTATTAATGGATCAACACATAAGTTAACATATAAGAATAACATTTATTGGATGTTGGGAAGAGGGTGGGGGAGGATGGGACAGGTATATGTATACACAAAGAGTGCAATGCACACCATCCAGGGAATACATACACTTGAAGTGTGCCTCCATAAATATCTGTGCCTCCATAATATGCTGAAATAAAAAAAAAAAGAGAGAGAACAAAGGAACAAGAAGACATTTCAGAACAATAGGATAACTTTAACAAGCAGTAGCATATGTGAACGCTTACATTCACTCACAGAGAGAAGCTAGAGATTGGTCCCTTTACACGTCTGCAAAACTATGAGAACTACAACAAAATTCTAGCTAATCGAATTCAGGCGCTTATTAAGAAAATAATCCACCATGATCAAGTGGGCTTCATTCCAGAGATGCAGGCATGGTTCAACATACCCAAATCTATAAATGTAATTCATCATATAAACAGAAGCAAAAGCAAAAATTATATGATACTCTCAATCGACACAGAAAAAGCATTTGACAAAATTCAACACCCTTTTATGATAAGAACACTTAACAAAATAGGCATAGACGGGGCTTACTTAAAAATGATACAAGCCATTTATGACAAACCCACAGCCAACATCATACTGAATGGGGAAAAACTGAAAGCATTCCCACTTAGAACTGGAACCAGACAAGGTTGCCCACTA